>WBNQ01046520.1:0-16233 GCA_013401375.1 Spizella passerina
ATAAAATATATCTAAATATATATTCTCATCTTTCCTTAATATTTGCAAAACTGTTACTTGCCAACTGTAACTATAAAGTTAAAAATTTTCCATCTGTTTATGATGTCTCGATTTAGAGATTTATTTTGGATTATCAGCCAACCTGAAGAATTCAGTAGAACTTGAACTTGTTGTTACAATTATTTAAGGGGGAAAGAGGAGCTCAGCAGAGCACAGAAGAGTGAGAAGGGAGCAGTTCCAGTCCTACCTGGGGATGGGAAATGGGGAAGGAGAGAAGCTGTGGGAGCAGCCAGCAGAGCAGAGGTCAGAGTGCTAAGGCAGTGTGGTGACTCAGTGCTGTGCCTGTGCACCTCCAGTGATTCTGTGTGATTGAATATCAGCTGCATTTCACTCACTGCTTGCAGGAAATTATTTCATTTAATTCTTCCGAGAAGTCTTTGGAAAGGAAAGGACAGACACTCCCTCTAGTGTCCTACTATTTAGAGCAAAGTAAAGTTCACTTGATTTGTTTTTTGGCCATTGCCTGTCATCACCCTTGATTTCTCACACACATGCTGATTCCAACCTGGCTTTTAAAATTCCTCCTACCACAATTGCTCCCGACTGATTGAGATGAAAGAAGAACTTCTCTGTCAAAGTCCCTTTGAATCAGGAATGGGAGTAGTGGGAACAATCACCTGCAGGGCTGCAGGACTTGAGCAGCCTACTCAGAAACCAGGGGTGCCCAGCACTGTGGAAACCAGGATCAAAAATGCCAACCCTGCTGGAAGAAACTCGTATTTTATACATGAAGATGAAGGCAAGTTTCCCAAAGTCCAAGAGAAGTAATGTTTGACTGCACAGTCATATCAGGCTCTGAAATAAAAACATTTACAGGCTTCAGTGGGCTTAAGAATTTCCCTTATTTTTGGTGCCAGTGGGCAGCATGTGCCTGGTGCTTTACCCTGCACACTACCCTGGCTCAGGAAAAAGTTATTTTGTCCTGTATCTTGGAGCTCCAGAGTTGATTTTGGATTGTTTTATAAACTGCCTGCTTCTGTGGAAAAGCTAAGCAAATCTTTGGGCCATAAATCCAACCCCTGTGTCACTGGAAATGTCTTTGAAGTTTCCAGTAAAGCCTGCTTGTGTTTCTCTTTGACACAAAATCTGGGACAAATAAGAGTGTTTTGCATGCCTTGATTGCAAATAGCCAAAAGAACATTTATTCCTAACAGGTGCTCAGGTCAAACTTGCTTGTTTTTGGTATTCTGCTGTTTCACTCCTTGTGTAGACGATTGTTTTGTTAAGTCAGGGGGGTTAAGGAACAATTGTTCTTCATACAAACACTCCTGTTCAGATGTGGATGGACTGATTTAGCTGGAAATGAGGAAAAAGTCTTTGTCCATTACTATTCACTGTGTTTCCATGTAGCAGTCCAGGGAATTTAAACAGGTGACTAATATCCAGTTATCCAGGACAGGTGTGTGAAATGCTGCAGCAGAACAATATATGGGATTTGACTCTTCTGTCTTAGTTTGTCTCTGGGTGGGGGACAACATAGATGGAGGTTAGAAAGCAGAAAGTTCCTGAACAAATAGATTATTGACACAACTTCAAAAATTATAGAGGAATAAAAGAGGAGTAAGTACAGACACTGTCATGTTAGTGACAACCAACCAGCCTTTTTCTGTAAGATGTGTTCAGAACTCAACTGAAAAATTATAATAAATGTGAAATGGTGAGAGTTTAACTGTCTCCAAAGTGTTGCAAAAATCAGCAAGTTTTAACTTTCTGATCATCTTTGTGTCAGGGTCTTTTTCCTTGCTTTCCTGAGGACATTGACACGTTCATTCTCCCAGTAATACTTTACTTGTGTGACCTGTCAGCTGTGTACAGTCACATTGGGGTAGGGATTGTGTTAAATGATCTCTAAGGTCCCATCCAACCCAAACCATTCCATGATTCTAAATTGATTCCCTCTCCTGCCTGCTCTGGAATTTGGATGAGAGTTTCCATTCCTTCTCATCCTTTGCTCATCTGATTGGCCCAGCAGGGGAGAGGGAGAGTGGTGATTTCCACCAGCCTTTAACATCACTGGGCACCAGCAGAGATGGGGTTGATATTTTTCAGGAGAAGATCTCAAGTAGCAGCAGCTCTCCAGCATTTTTCAAAACCCTCCTCATGTCTCCACTGGCGCACGGCTGGGAGCTGGTCCTGCAAGTGCTGTGGTGGTGTTGGGGACACACAATTCATGGAGACAGGGAGTGGTTTGGGCTGGAAGAGACCTCAAAAATCATCCATTCCCACCCCTGCCATGGGCAGGGACACCTTCCACTATCCCAGGGTGTTCCAAGCCCTGTCCAGCCTGGCCTTGGTAACTTCCAGGGATGGGGCAGCCACAGCTTCTCTGGGCACACTCACCCCAATGCATGAGATGTCATTTCTTGTGGCCCTTATACAGCACTGAGACATGTAGGGGTCAAATAAGACCCAAAATTGGAAACCAGGATGTTGCATTCACATTTTCTGAAAAATCCCTTCACCCAGGATTTTCCTCCTGGGAAGCTGGGACGTCTCAGAGAAAAGGAAAACAATTCTTATCTGATTTGCTTCTCCTTTGTTTTGCTCATGTGGAATGTGTTTGGAGATTGTTTACCCACAGGTGATTGTTTCATTGGATTCTGCTGTGAGTTGTTTTCACTCTTTGGCCAATTGGGGCCAAGCTGTGTCAGGACTCTGGAAAGAGTCAGGAGTTTTCATTATTATCTTTTTAGCATTCTGTAAGTATCCTTTCTGTATTCTTTAGCATAATTTAGTATAGTATTCCTTAATATAAAAATATCATAAAATAATAAATTAGCCTTCTGAGAACATGGAGTCAGATTGATCATTCCTTCCTTTGTCAGGACCCAGTAAATACAATACCAGGATGAATTTCTCAAGAATTTCTGTTCAACAAGTCAGTGTGTGATAGAAAACATTACACACTCCTGGGTGATGGATAAAAGAGGTAAGAAAGCAGCAGCAGAATGAATAAAAGGGTAAAAATAGTACAACCAGGAGCTGCAGGGAGACCAACTACCTGAGGGGGTAAAGGAAGAGGCAAAATGAACACATTGAAACAGAGGAGGAGTGAAGAAATGGAGTAGAGCAGAGAAGAGGTGGGTGTTGAGATGGATTAAATATTTAGTTCTATTAAATATTTAAATTTATATCTTCCTGGCTGACTTTCCAGGACAGAGAGTACTGGAAGAGGGATTGCATTCTGCAGGAATGAGGAGCTTTGCTGCCAGGAGTCAATTGACCTCCCCATGCTTTGGTTTATCAGCCACAGAACAAAACAGACACTGGTCTTGTGGGGGCATGGAGAGGTCCAGTGTGCTGAAACCCTTCCAATACCCCCAGGTGAGAACAGCCAGCCCTTGCCAGGAGAGGGAGGCTGATGGATCCTCTCATCTCTCTGAGGAGGAGCAGCAGAGCTCAGGGTGGATTCTGCTCCCAGGTTCATCTGCTTTCAGTTTGCTTTGAAGATGAGCTGGCTCAGAGAAGTAGGGCAGTCGTGCTGCCATGAAGCTTTCATCTTCCCATTTCCCTGGCCTTCATTTGTTGCTGTTTTGCTCTCATCTGGCCGTAGCTAATTCTCAGTGCTTTGTTTGCAGCCTTTCTGGATGAAATCCTACAGCTAGAGCACACTCTGGGTACCACAGTCATAATAAGGGTTTTATTTACTTACTCAAATTATTCAGCAATAATTCTGCTTTTGTTTATCAGACATCCACTGCTGCAAAACACTCGAAGCCCATGTCATGCAGAGGCTCAATGATGCGTTATTTTAAAGTGGCATAACCAACTTTTTGGATTTTTCAGTTTAAATTTGCAGTGCCCTTTCTTTCCTGTGCTTCCTCAGGAGGGGCTCTTTGGGCACAGAGCCACTCAGGGGATTTTGTCATGTGGGTACAGCAAGGGAATCCCATCATATTACCCTTGTGTAATGTGATTAAACTCTAGTTTAGAAGTATTTAAGGCTTTGGGGTTTGTAATTTGGAGTTGTATTTAAACAGCCACACACTGACACCCATTTTTTCTCACAAGCCACTGATGTGCAAAATTCTAATTTCCATTTT
The DNA here is from genome assembly GCA_013401375.1 of Spizella passerina. Classification (NCBI taxonomy): domain Eukaryota; kingdom Metazoa; phylum Chordata; class Aves; order Passeriformes; family Passerellidae; genus Spizella; species Spizella passerina. Next base: position 4,104 of record WBNQ01046520.1, read on the forward strand.
GGATACTTGTTCTTCATTTGGATCACCTCCTCCAACACTCCCAACTGTGAACAAGTGGCATCTCCCACGTCTTGTTCCTCATCCCAAACCCCCTTCATACATCCCTGCCCACCTGCACTGTAATCTTTCCCCATCATTTACCACATTCCTCAAAGGCTTTGAAAAATATACTAAAGAGAGGCAATTTCCAGCCTAAATTTTAACTTTGCAACAAACACATAGGAAAGAAATTTTCCTCATGGGTTTAAATTGGATGTGTTTAGGTTGGATGAGGCTTTGAGCAAAGTTTGAAAAAAAATTTTGAGGCTTTCTCCCTGCCATGGTAGAACTGGATGGTTTTAAGGAGCCTTTCAACCCAAACCATTCTGTGATTCCATGACATTTTCTTGAACTGTGTATCTGAATGCTCTGAGTAATGGTATCCTCTAGAAATGGCTTTCCTTGCCCATGATGAGATAGGAAAACGGAACAAAAAATACCTGTTTAAACCTCTCTAAGTTTCTCATTTTTTTTCTAAGTGCATTAATATTTTAATTTAAGAATTCTCCATTTTAGTGCTTGGATGGACAGGAAGAGCCAAGTGTGCACATGGGACACTGCCTCTTGTGTCAAGAAATAAACAGGGCCCAAGTAAGAATAATGCTGAGCANTTTATTATTTTCTAATATTATAACTATTATTTATATACATATAAATATATATATAAATCGTGTCATTATTTATATTATTATATATTATTAGATATAGTATAAATAAAATATTTTATATATACATTTGTTAAATATATTATATCGACCTATTATTTTCTAATGTTATTTCTGTTAATTATCAGGTTTTTCTCCCCTTTTTCCCCTTTAAATTATTATTTTATGTACTTTCTGTTTTTCCTTTTGGTGATTGCATTTTTGATGCTTCACTTAGTGTAAAGATGGTTCTGATATTGAACCTCTGTTTCTTGCTTCCATTTTCCATTGCAGTAGGATTCTGGGAAAACTGGGAAAGGTTTCCACAGCACTGGAATGGGGATGTTAATACCTTTATCTATGACCTACATTCAGAGACAAAATGTTGTTATTTCTTATCAGCTGGGGAGAGAAGAGGGTTCACACAAATCACGTGTTCAGCTGGAAATTTTGCCCTAGTTTCTGTATTTCTGTGTTATTTTATTTTTGTCCAGAAATTGAAAATGTTAGGCCAAAAATTTAAGGAGTCTCTAGTTAATCTTCCCAGATTTACTGTGTCAGGATTATTTTTTCCACAATTTTTGTTACAATCTGGAAACACCACAGTTTGTTGGTGTTTTAGATACAGCAATGGCACCCGAGCCAAGTTTTTATCAGGAGAGTTACAATGGGTTTATTGCAGGATAACAGAAAACAGAGTTCGGGTCATTTATTTCTAAACAAAAAAGTTTATTCAAAATACCCCAAGGCATTTTTTATGATCATAAGGCTCCTTCTAGGGGCACTCAGCAATCCCCAGAGAGAAACTCATTTTGATTTACTCTGAATGTAAAGTCTTCAGGGCAGGTGGCAGATCTTAATCTGTGGCCTCTTGACATAAATCCACATTTTCTACTTTGAACTGCAGTTCAAGCTTCAGTTTGAAGCCAGCGTGCAGCCTTAAGGTCCTTTATTTTTGCTTTATCTCTTCACTTTGGATTTTGATTCCATTAACTGTTGGGTAGACCTTCTGTAGTTTTCATTTCTTCACATGTCTAACTCGGATATTTCTTTTTATTTTAAAAGTAAACCTTTCTTGCAGATTTGGGACAGCCCAATTGGGGATTTTTTATTACTATTACTACCATTACTAACAATTTTTTGTTCTTTTATCATCTGGAATCTCATCTCTGTCAGCAAAACCAACAGCTTTTCCCAAAACTGAATCTGTTTTCTCTACAAGGACTTCTGTATTATGTTTACAGCAATCTGTCTTGCAGATTCTCCTGCAATAAAAACAACTTAGAACCTTCTTAATTTGACTCTGAATACTGGATTGACTTTCTTATGGCTACTGCCTCTGAAAGTTCTGTGACACAAAGCTTTTCTTCATCAGAAAGTTTTGGGGGAGAAAAAAAAAAGCAGATGGTTCAGAAAAGAAGCACTAAATTATTTTAAAGGTCTCACAGTCAGAAGGGGATAAAAATCAGAGTTTATCAGAGGAGAAGATGGATATTTGCTTTTTAAAGTGTGTAAGTTCCTGCACTGGGATGTAATAGTAGGAAATAAAATACTTTTTGATGAACAAGAGAAGATCTGGACAGAGTAAACTAGAGACAAATTGAGAGGAGAATTGGAGCATCTATTGTAACAGCAACTGGAACTAGGAAAACAGCAGCTGTACCAATTGTCATGGGAGGCTGGCTGTATTTGGGGAAGACTGATATTAGTCAAGAACAATACAGGAGAAAAGAGGAAAACCGTGGGATCTCTTCATGCAGATGTGCCCAAGGGATATCTCATGATGGTTTCATGAGACTTTTGAGCAGATTGAAGCACAGCCCCTGCTCCAGAACTGTCAGATGGATGTTGATGTGTGGGTTTTGGTTAATTGCTTGCTGAGAGAAGGAGATCATTCAAATCCTGAACAGTGGAAATCCAGACACACTGACATACAAGTTTTATCTCTCATGGTCACTGGAAAAATTCATCTGACTTAGATTTTGGCATTCACATTGTCTGAAAAAATTCTTTGCCCAGGATTTTTCTCCTGGGAAGCTGAGAAGCCTCGGAGAAAAGGGAAACAATTCTTATCTCATNCTTAGATGATCAAATGATCCTTTTGGAAAGAAAAGCTCTCTATGTAAATTTGTTAACTCCGAAACCAGGACAAAAGGATACCCAGATGCAAACAAGAAGGGGAAGAAGTTGGAAACAACTCCCCAAATGGAAACAGAGATGGAAATTAATTTGCATTTACAGTGCATCCAGAGGTACATAGCACAAACGTCAGGGAGAATCCTCAAAGCAGCTTTAGTGCTGTTGTTTCAGGATCCTCTTTTGCCTCACACGTACACAAACCCATCACCTAAAATCCTAACCTTCATTAAGTCCGATGTCCTGGATTACTTTAAGCAGGTATAAAGCAGAAACATTATTTCAATTTTATTTAATAATTCTGGTCTAGTCAGCTTTAAACCCTTGGAAATCATGACCAGCTGAACTGGATTAATTTGATCATTCTGAGTTGTGCTAATATTTGCACAATCATGTTTTCAATTTTGCTTTCCAATTTCAAGACCTTCTGCAATTATAAATTTATATTTCCTGTAAGATGCCCTCTAACCCTTGAGCTATGAGCAGTGTTCACTCACATATTTAGCCTGAATTTTCAAGGATCCTAAGAAAGTAGAAGAGAATTAAGAAGTAGAAATATCTTTTATGCACATTCAGGTCTTATTGAAAGGCAGGCACCCTCAAGCCATTTTTTGTAAATATAAATATACTCTTCAAGCAAATATATTTTCTTTTCCCAAGCCATACATTGAAAGTGTGGGTAAGAAAGGCAGAAATTACTAGAAGTACTGAAAACCCATATACTGTCTTGCCATTTCCTATTCCAGCTTGTTGAAATCCATGTCTAGAAAATCCTGTTGTTGTAATATTTGATGGAAAAATATAATCCCATTCCCATGCTATAAATTTGCAAGAATCACTGTACAGGCACTTCCAAAGCTGAAAGCCAAACTCTGTTATTTGGAAGAGAATAAAAGACATGAAAAAATGGACTCTGCAGGTGAATATTCTGAATTAACTCCTTGGGTTGTAGGTAAAAATAAACACAGCAATCTTAATATGGAAAAAGAGGAAGAGAAGAAGAGAAACTGAAGGGAATAAACAAAATTGGGAAAGATAATGTGGACTATTATGCATTGACATTCAACCACAAATCACCTGTTTGCCCAAGCAGTGGAAACTGGGATAGAAAAAAATCACCCACCTGAGATGGTGGGTGAATCAGCTGAATCAGTGAAAGCCTGCAGATGTTTGCCCAGATGTTTGTGTGTTTTCATGCTGTTTTCCCATATGAGGAAAACTCACATGCAGCACATCATGGGCGTTGAATTCTTAATCTTGGAACGCATTTTCAAGGAGTCATTTTTTACTCCTCAAGGCAAATGGCAGCTGGTGATAAGGAAAATAGACCTGTCGGGAAAACACACTTCCATGTCTTCTTCCTTGAAAAGTGGCTATGGCAGCTATTCTTCTATGGCACATTAGGTTTCCAGCCTTAAAAATGTATGCACAGGTGGTCCCCTTGCATTTATCTGTAAAGTTAAGCACAAGTCTCTGTCTCCCCAGAAGGAGGATTTGCACATCACTTAGTCTATGTATCTACTGAAATATTTAAGGGGGAAAAAGTATCTTTAAATATTTTATAATTCATGTAATAAAGAAGATAAGCAGATCTTTGGCTCTGTGCTATGTAATAAAGAGAGAGAAATAATTCTTTGTACACTGTGGAAAGACCTACAAAATACCCAGGGAAATAAAGGAGCTTCAATGAAAATAAATATCTATATAAATTGACATAATATTGCCTGAGAAATTATATGAAGAAGGGAGAACCTGGGTGTGTTTTTAGCATAAAAGCTGAAGAACCTCTCCAGAGAAATTGAGTGGTTCAGACAGCGTCATAAAAGCAAAATCATGAGTTACCTGGTCATGTACCAGCAACAAAATTTAGGGGACTTTCTGTTCTTTAGGTGATTTTTTTTTCAAAATTTACAATACAATCTGCACTATCCTAACTGGTAAAATAGAACTAATTAGCAGATTTATAGTCCTAGGGCAAAATAATTGCAAGAAGCAATGTCTCAATGTCATGCTGTGGGAAAGAAAATATTTTAGATTTATTACAACCCATAAGAACCATCAGTTAGCCAGAATTTTACCTCATTAGCTTGGGGCATACCAATAACCACAAATAAAGAATTTTGCTCCACAAGTCACTATTTTGTCAGTAAATTTACTCAGCATTTCTCTACACCTGAGCTAATGAGGCTTTCTTTGAGTGCAAATTCCTTTAAATAAACCTGAGATTGCATTTTTCATGTCCAGTCAGCAGGGTAATATTTCAGTTTGGATGGGAAGTAATGTCAAGATTTCAGATGTAACTTGTTTTGACTCATTTGACTTACTTGGGCATTTACCAGTTTGAATAAAAAAAGAGTTTGAAAGGAAATGCCACCACCAGTGATATTATGACAAGATCAGAGGCCATGTCCAGCTTCAAGCAGGGCTAGATGGTAATTAATTCATTAATGCTAGAGGTTAATTCTTTAATGCTAGATGTTAATTCATTAATGCTAGATGTTTTTCTGTGTACATTTATACAGCTGAATGAACTGAGCAGAACCAAAGCAAATGTGCCTCAGTGAAGGACATCAAAGATTAGCCCTGTATATACCTAAACACGTACAGGGGCTCTCCTGCTGTTGGTTATAACAATGCAACATTGAAATAACTAAAGCTAGAAGTGCATCTTTGTATTTAGAATCTTTGCAACAGAATCACAGAATCCCGGGATGGGTCAGGCTGGAAGGGAGCACAGAGGTCACCTGGTCCCAGCTCCCTGCTCAGGCAGAGCACAGGGCACAGGGTTGTGTCCAAGCAGTTCTGGAATATCCCCAGTGAGGAGACTCCACAGCCTCTCTGGACAATCTGTTCAGGGCTCTCAGTGAAGAAATTCTTCCTCATGTCCAGGTGGGACTCGCTGGGCTCAGTCCCTGCCCCTTCCTCTGGTGCCGTTGCTGGGCTCTGGATCAGAGCCTGGGCCCTGCTCTGAGCTTCCCTGCACCCAGGGACACCCAGGGAAACCCAGGGAAACCCAGGGACACACAAGGACACACAAGGACACCCAGGGACAGCCAGGGATACCCAGAGACACCCAGGGACACACAGGGACAGCCAGGGACACCCAGGGCTGAGGGCCCCTCTCAGTTGGGCCTTCTCTCCAGGCTGAACAGCCCCAGCTCCCTCAGCCTTCCCTGGGCAGGGAGATGCTTCAGTCCCTTCATCACCTTTGCAGCCTCCACTGGCCCTGCTCCAGGAGCTCCGTGACACACTGAAAGATTTGTGTTGACTTTTGGTGATACTTGTGCCATCTGCCAGACTTTTGCCCCATGCTTTTCCCCTTGCTTTCTACAGCCAATGTAGATGATGTCTGTGGTGCTGATCTTGACGTCTGAGGCTGATCTTGATTCCAGCCTCTGAACCTGAGGATGAATCTATTCCCTGGCACAATTTCTGGAACAGCTGTGATAAGCAATCATTCCCCTCTCTCTGAATACAACATTCTGCCCAAAACCTGTCTACTCTTGGCAGATGACAAGTGATGTCCCTTTTTATCAGCTGTCATCTCAGGACACGTCCTTCCTCAAGGTTACAGAAATGAACAAAGACTTTCTGGGGTTAAATTTGCTCTGTTCTGGAACACCAGCTGAATTTTATCTGCTGCAATTTTTGCCCCAGCTCTCTCTCTGTTGTTTTGCCTTTGTTCTCTCCTCTGCCCACTGAAAGGATGGAATCAGGTCTCATTATATTCTTTGCTGATTGGGAAGTATCTTTCACTAGCAAAAAGTTAAACCCCGTGTTAGCTAAAGCCCTGAAGGCCAGCAGAGCTGTGGAGCCTATTCAAAGAGGATGAATTTAATAGTAATTATAGATGAAAGCTTTGTTATGCTTATGTAACCCATAATAGCACAATTTTCCCATGACTTGCTGCTTACAAGATAGCTGACCTTCTACCAGTTAGCCACTTTCTTACAAATCTGCACAATGTGCTTTTAATTAAAACTTGTCTTTGAAACTAGGTCCAAATGAGTTATCCCTTTAAAAACCCCAGCAAAATAGGCCCCATCTCTCTGGTTTCACTCCAACTAAATCCTGCATTTTACACCCACCATAAACAACATTCCTCTCAGTGTCATCCTGCTAAAACAAAGCTGTTAGAAAGTCTCACCTGGAATAACAGTGACAAAGAAGGGTTCTGGCACTGCTGAAGTCAGCCAGAAATTATGGCAGGCCCTCCTCCAAAGATGGAGGGAAAGATGAAAGAGGGATCATGTTTGCTGAGGTTTTTTACTTTCTTACAACCCATAAAACCCATCGGTTAGCCAGAATTTTAGTTCAATAGTTTTGGGCTTTCTACCTCATTACCTCATACAAATAACCAAATATAAAGAATTTTGCTCCACAAGTCACTGTTTTGTCAGTGAATACACTCAGCATCTACTGCCTCAAAGAATTCTGATTTTTCCCACCAGCTGTGGGCACCAGAGCACGGCTTTGAGATTGTTAAATAAGGAAATAATGGTGAAAAAAGAGGTGGTTTCAGAAGAGAATCCCAGCAATACCTGGTATTGCACTTTTCACAGGTGCTTGCTACACCAAGTGCTGCTTAAAAAAAACAAGTGATGGGACTTGGGCAGCTCCAGGAAAATGGAGGAGGAGCAAAGGAGGCAAAATAAATTTGGTTGGGAAGGTATCAGAGCACACTACATCCACAATCTGCTCACCAGCTGAGAAAAATCCAGATTAATTTGGTGTCATTGTACATGTTTAAAAGTAGTAAAAATCCACACAGTGCTTGTGATAATCTCCAATATTTCTCCCAGATGATCTCCCCTGGAGAGCATCGGGTTTTGTACCTTCCATCAGTGAAGCTTCAAGGTCACATCACACAGGACATTTCTGTGCTGCACACTGAAATCTGCAGTGAGAAATTTCATTTAAACAGAGAAGAGGAAGAAGTTAAAGTTAGGGGAAGCAACTCTGTAAGGAGCAGTGTTTCTGGAAATTCAGGCCAATGATCTTGAACGAAAATCCATTTCCCTTTTTTATTAATTTCATTTAATCGTATCAACTGAATTGAAAAAGAAGTTTTATGAATAAAGCTTTAGTTTTATGAATAAAACCCAGTTGCAATATTAGGCAACCCAGAGATGAGCGTAAGTGAAATAATACATTGGTGGATTTTTTTCAGTGGCTAGGAGATCATATGCAACCAATACTGTTCTTTTTTAAAGAAAAAGGTCTGAATTGCAAGATGCTCAAAGTACAGCAGCACATTTCAGGTTTTTTTGAGCTGGTCAATGGGGTAAACATTTGAACTTGAGCAGTTTAGAGAGCAGCTCTCATCGTGATGTGCCACATACCCATCAGCATCTCCATCCATCTCCCAGGCTCAAGAGAGGAGTCTTTTCTCATCATGCCCTACTCTGAGAGGGTAAAAGAAGATTTGCAGAGGTGCCATTATTTTCCATGCTGTCATCTGCCAGAAAAGAAATCATCATTGCATTGCTGTGCAGATTCAGAGATGAGCACTTAGCCAGGAGGTAATTTAGCCCAAAATAGAGAATAGTACTTTGCTCAGAAAGAGCATCCTCTGTTCTTGTGAGAGATGGAAACTGAAGTTGAATCCCACATGGCAGCTGTTACAAAACCACTTTTATTTCTTTTTCTTCTATTAAATGCTATTCCAAGGCTTCACCAGTCCTGAAGTGTGAAATCACAGAATCACAGAATATTCTGAGTTGGAAGGGACCCGCAGTGATCATCAAGTCCAACTCTTAAGTGAATGGCCCATAAATCTTTTTGCTATCAGCTCAAAGGCACTCATTGACAGTTCAAATCAGATGCTCTTGTTCTAAATTTGTTTTTTCAGCTTCAAAATATCTTTTCTATCCCTGGAGTTTGTTCCACTGGGGTACTGGCAGAGGACAATCCCAGCTCTCCTTGGCCTTTTACTTGGAATACCAAGGCTTCTTTTGCTTCACTCATTCTATTCAAACACTTTGTCACATTTTATTCAAAGTAGACACTTATAATCTCAGTTTTACTATTCAATTTCAGAAGCCTTCTCTACAGCTTCAGGTCAAATGTAGTGTTTTCTTGAGGGTCTGTGCCTTTCAGCACAGAAAGCCCAAAATTCTCAGTACCTGGGGTTCCAACCTGGAGCCCAAAGTGGGCTCTCACTCCCTGGCCAGGACAGTCTCTCCTTACACCTCCTCAGGGCTCAATCTTTGTTGGCCATGAACAGAGAGATGTGAGCACTGCATTTCAAGTGAGATCTCCTCCATTTCTCATATCAGGCCAACAATTTTCCTTGAGTCTATTGGAAGCAGTTTTTGGCTGTTGCATTCAGCTTCCTCCTTGCTGGCATCAGCCCAGCATTTCCCCCTCACCCTGTTAGCAGCTGTGCTGCACCACTGCTCCTCTTTCTCACCCATTTCCAACTGCTGTGTTCCAGCTCACTGCAGAAATGTCTCCAAATATGTAATCTTATGTTTTTTTTTCCCTTTTAAATTCCTTTCAGCTTTTTTTTAATTCCAGTCTTCGAGGTCATGCAGCTTTTAGGATATAAAGTCCTGATTTTTCTGTTAATAGAAGATGTCCTCTAGCTTTTCATTGGGAAATTGAATTATATGGGATGATCATTTTGTGCCAGTTCATAACAGAAACCATGACATGAGCTGAGGCCTGAGTCCTATTTCCCGGAGAACTCTGCCAGTGAGTTCTTTGCCTGCTGCCTGATGTCACCTCCCCTTTTCCTGGTGTCCCCTCAGCAGAGTTCTGGCTGTGTCCCCATGGCACTGCAGCAGCTTCTGTACCCTACCCACACTTGCAGATTTAAATTTGTAATACTTTTCAATGAAAATTTTAATTTTTCAGGGAAAGGTATCAAGTTATTTTGTCATTATCTACCCACACTAAGCCTGCATTTCATCTTCTGTTTTGTTTCTGACTCTTCACACACAATGCTCCAAAGTCTCTTCAAAAGTTTCACACATTCTAAAAGCCAACTTTTCTAGTGTGATAAAACTTTCCGTTTAGGGAAAACAGCTTCAGATATATCATCAGCCAAAAATTTAGAGAAACTCCTTTCTCAGAGGCCTTTGGGTATTTTTCAGAAGATTAGAATGGAGATTATTTGAATCTTCATCTTTGTATGAGCTTTATTGTACTCCTCAGGATGCTAATTTTCTCCTTTTGTCTGGATTTTTCTGTTTTCCAAGCTGACACTAAACACTTTGAACAGGTTAGTCACTTAGCTCATGACATAAAGTGGGCTGGAAAATGACAGCTCTCCACTGATTGTGAGGTACTTAGAGACACAATAAAAAAAAAAAAAGAGCTTTAGACATGGAAATTGTTCTGTTCCCTGATGAATCATGGTCTTTTGAAAGAGTTCTGGCTGAAGTGAGTGAGTGTTAGATGGTTCTGCAGAATATCTGCTTTTAAATTTGCACCATGCTCAATCAGTAATGATATGTGAAATAACTTCATATTGTTATGGTCCACGCAGTAAGGGATTTAAAGATACATCTTAAAAAAACCCATGTGGGGTTGTACAAATTGAGTTTCTAAGAGAAAATAACAAATACATGCTCAGGAAAGTAAAAGAAACTCCATTATTCTTTTTGAATACCTGCCTCATTCTCATAACACGACAGCACTGACTGTTTTACAAGCTTATCAGCAGATCCCTCTTTTCCATCAGTGTGTGCTTCTATCAAAAATCAACAGATAAATATCTCATATCCAAGCACATGGCAGTGTCTTAGATTACCACGGTGTGGCTGGGGATGTGTATTCCATTCCCATCTGTTAGAGGTGGGGCAGTTATCTTCTCTTCATTGGGCAGCTTTCTTTATCTCTTCCACAACCAATTCTCCCTCCAGGAGATCTCTGCTGTTCATGGGCCATTAATTATTAATTATCTTCTGTCCATGGCCAGTGAGTGTCCCTGCATGGCTGATCAAATTCCATCATCCCATGGGGAGATGCTCCGCCCAGGGGAGGAGCCAAGCATTCCTACCTGGATCCAATCTGAGCCTGGCACAGCACAGCAGCCTTTGCCCCCTGCATTGCCAGAGGAGCAGCTTTCTGCTGCCCTGCATTGCCAGAGGGAGCCCAGGCCCATCTGCAGCAGCCCTGGAGCTGCAGAGGAAAACTCCCCCCTTGTGCAGGATCCCTGCTGCAGCAGAGCCACAGCTGGCACTGCAGGAGGGCTGAGCCCCCATGGGATGGGGCTGGGACACCTCCCTGACACACAGGGGGCAGGGCATGCTCTGACTCTGGCAGTGTTGGTTTGTATTACTGCATTTTTATTTTACTTTTCTTTTCTTTCCTAATAAAGAACTGTTATTCCTCTTCCCATATCTTTGCCTGAGAGCTCCTTAATTTCAAATTTATAATAATTTGGAGGGAGGGGGTTTACATTTTCCATTTCAAGGAAGGCTCCTGCCTTCCTTAGCACACACCTGTGTTTTCAAACCAAGACAGGCAGGATTCCTGCCTGTTCAGGGTCTGTTCCTGCTGCTGTGGCACCTGCATTGTTGAACTTTTCAATGACAGCTTCCAGAGATTTCTTCTTGCTTTTTCCTTCCTCCTGAGAAGTCCCAGCTCACTTTGGGAAGCCCAGGTACACTGAGGCTTCATTAAGTACTGCAAAGACTAAAGATCGAATACTTTATTTACTACTTGTTTACTACCTGCTCATGAGCTGCACCAAGTGACACAAAAATCAACAGTGGATGTTAATTTAATCACATTTACAAGTATATTTCTGCCCATTTTCTAATGCAAAACCTATTTTTTAGGTGGTATGGGGGTAAAGGGCTGCCTGCAGAAACTCTTATCATTATACTTGCATGGATGGTTCTCTCCAGTTTTATAGCAGCTTTTAACATCTTTGAAAGCTCAATCATCACCCATAAGGAGTAAAAAATAACTTCTAATGTCTTTTAGTTCTGCAAGTGTCCTAAAGTGAAGTTAATTTAGCCCAAGCCTTTTGAAGACATTTAGTGTATAAAAAAACAGTTGAGTCTCTTCCTTCCTTATCCAAGGCTGGATCTTTCCTGTGTTTTTTTTGTTCCAGTATGGAACAATAAGATTTGATGGCAAAATTATTCTGGAGTTTTTCTCAGAACATTTTTTCTCACGTACTAAAAAAAAAATTAAACTTTTTGTTTCAACAGAGTTTGATATATTTGAATTTCCTATCTGATGTGACAACTTCACAGTTCAGTACAGAACTTCACAGTCCAGGGCAGTGATTTTGTCCCTGTGCTGGGCACTGGTGAGGCCACACCTCTAGGGCTGCGTCCAGTTTTGGGCCTCTC
>WBNQ01046521.1:0-10110 GCA_013401375.1 Spizella passerina
AGGTTGCATTGAAAAGGTTAGTGACCACTGCATGACTGAGTGATAATATGGGAAAACCTGTTTCCTGGCAGTTAATGCTTCAATTTCCATCAATCAGAGCCTTAGGAAGTAGTGCATTTGATTTTTATTGTAAATAGCAACTTCGAACACTGATATTTGGTAATAATATCCTCCTACCCAAAGAGAGAAAGATTGTACCACCCTTTAACAACAGTTGAAAGCACTGAGGTTTCATGCAGCCACTTCTGCCAGCCTGCCCAGCTTTCATCCTTTTTTGCAATACAACCCCTCTATCCTTCCTTACCACCCCAAAGCAAGAAATAAGCCATCAAAAACAGGGTGTGTGTGAAGAAAACACCTGTGATTTACAGTAAGATAAGATACCACTAACTCAGTGAAGAGCTAAACTTCTAAAACCAATCAGGAACTGGTAAAAGAAATTATCGAACACTAGAAGGTGCATAATTCATCAAAGCACACTTTGGACCAGCAGAAAATGTATTGGAAAATATAAATGTTTATGTTACAAATTTATACTCAAATAAGGAAAACTTAAGCACATACACCGACTTTAATCACATAAAAAGCAATAAACCTAGAAACCAAATGTTTTACAAAATGTAAATCCAAGACTGCCACTCTTAAATTCACACTGCAATGATAATGGCAGAGAGCAAGCCATGCTGAGCATCAAAGTTAATCCTGTTGGCACAGAAACATTTTCAAGGTAATTCATTACTTAGAATGAAAAATGCTTTACCATTTAAGGTTAGCTGGAAAACTTCTTACTTTTTAAGTTTTGCTTCAAGAATAGGTTAGTGAGGGAGATGTACAATTTTTATCTTGAGAGAAGTCTGGTGTAAAGCATTCCTGAAGTACTAAGTGCTCTTTGGTCGACCATTTGCAGTCACAAGTTTGTAGTCACACTCAAACTGAGCTCCCTGTGCAGAATCTGCCTGCAGGACACAATTATACTGTGGATTTCAGTGCACTTGCTAATGTTTTTGGAATTCATCTCACCACAGGCAGTACCCACCATGAAACATACTCTTGAGTTTGTTGCCTGCCCTACATTTTCCTGAAACACATGAAGAAATAAGTGAATTTTATATGCTGTAATGTTAAAAAATAAGAGAAATGTAAGGAATCTAAATGATTGATAAGGTCCTGTTTTGTTTAGTTTGGGTTTCTCTATATGAGTCTCCAACAGCCATAGGAGCACTACAAAACTTATTGATTGGCTGAGTTTCTACTGTAACAGAATAATTCTCATTTGCAAGCTTTCAATCTAAAGAGTTGCATGGGGTTTGGGTTGGATTTCCTTTTTCTTTTTTTTCATGAAAAGGGCTAATGGAATACTGCCTCACAGTTACCAGATGAACACTAAGGAAAAAAAAGATAAATCACTGGCTAGGAATGGAAATAACATTCCGGTGGAAAACAACAGCGAGCTTTTAAAGCTGCATAGGTGGGAACCATTAGCCCCCTGGTGGGCTGAAACTTCAAATTAAATCACAAGAAGAGGAAGCAGCTGTAATAGTAAATCAGCAACAGCAGGAATAACTGTCTCATCTGCTCTCCGATCAGGGTGTTGAACAACAAGCAATGGGAATAATGCATGCTGAGAGATCCAAGGATGTAGTCCTATTACCGGGGGCAGGGGGGCGCAGGGAGGGGCAAGAACACCTGTATTTTAGGAAAAAGTTCATGTCCCAATTTCAGGTTGACAAAATGGATCTTCAAATACCGTAAGCTACTGTGAGTGATAAATATTTACTAGGAGGATCATTAGGATAAATCAACTTTGTACATAACTGTGTGAAAGAGGTTTTGAGTGGNCAACAATGCTGTAAATTATCATTGCTGTGGAGTGATTAACATTCACAGCCAATGACTAATTCTGTGCTGCCTCTACAGCAAGTCAGACAAGTTTAATACTCTGTTTTATTTTCTGAGTCTAATTCATTAAACACCGCAAGAGACATCACCCAAGCAGAGTTTGCACTAATGGTTATTACAGTAGTTAGCTTATTAACTGGTAAGCTTCCAGTGAGCAAAACCAGCTGTAAAGCACTGTGACTGAGATTCCTCCTGAAGTAACTATTAAAATCTTGTATTCTTTAAATTATACAATTAGCAATGCAATATTAAGGTTGCATTGAAAAGGTTAGTGACCACTGCATGACTGAGTGATAATATGGGAAAACCTGTTTCCTGGCAGTTAATGCTTCAATTTCCATCAATCAGAGCCTTAGGAAGTAGTGCATTTGATTTTTATTGTAAATAGCAACTTCGAACACTGATATTTGGTAATAATATCCTCCTACCCAAAGAGAGAAAGATTGTACCACCCTTTAACAACAGTTGAAAGCACTGAGGTTTCATGCAGCCACTTCTGCCAGCCNAGCTGTAATAGTAAATCAGCAACAGCAGGAATAACTGTCTCATCTGCTCTCCGATCAGGGTGTTGAACAACAAGCAATGGGAATAATGCATGCTGAGAGATCCAAGGATGTAGTCCTATTACCGGGGGCAGGGGGGCGCAGGGAGGGGCAAGAACACCTGTATTTTAGGAAAAAGTTCATGTCCCAATTTCAGGTTGACAAAATGGATCTTCAAATACCGTAAGCTACTGTGAGTGATAAATATTTACTAGGAGGATCATTAGGATAAATCAACTTTGTACATAACTGTGTGAAAGAGGTTTTGAGTGGACTGATTTTAGGCCATTATCTTTTAGTCTTTAGCATCCCCAGTTTAGGAGCCTAAACTTACACCAGGTAAGAGAAAACAATAGACATCTCCAACAGTATTAATGAAGTCAGTCAACACCTCTAATTTTCGGTCCACCCAGTTCCCCTCCAACTCCAGCCCTCCACAGGAACCTCTTTAAATCCACTGTCTAACCACATCCATAATATTTTTCCTCTCTTTTGCAGTGAACCTCCTTCGATCATTCACCACTCTGTTACTGGGCAATTTTGGTGCTAATAAAGGCAAGCTGATTTTGTAAACAAGAAAATTGATCCAAACAGGAGGCTTCAGATGTGCAAACTCAGAGCATTTGTTACAGTATTAAGGCCAATTATCGCTATATCCAAGTAATTACAATTCTGCCTTTGGTCACAGCTCATGGTTTTTTCTCACTCTGCCATCACTATCCAGCACAAAAGAGAAACCTTAACAGTTGGCCTCTGATCTGCTGTAACTGGAGATTACTGAGAATGAAAAATGTTGGAAAAAGAATAGGTTCCAAGCAAATGAAGAAAGTTCTGAGCCTACTCCTTCTCACATGTCTCACTATAAAGAATACTCACTGCAGATTATCTGATACAGGTTTTAATTTCATTTCTGTGGGGTAAGCAATCCTTATCATGAAGAAGATAAGAAATACGACATCACGTTTACAAAATATTTGCATTCCTGGTTTAGAAACCCCTTGAAATTATTAATTTCTTTTATAAAAAACTTCGAGCATTTTTATTTTGCTTTATCTTCATGTCACTATTGTAAACACTGTTTTTGGCAGTACCAAACATCCTTTAAACTGAAGAGAAGTGTACTCCATCAGAAAAATGAGTTTATTTCAATCTACAAAAAGATCTGAAGATGTTAAAATACTGGACACCAATCCCAGTGAAATTCCCACATTTGATAACTGACTGTACAAATGAAATTCAGTCCCCAAATCCTCATGATTTTTCTTCTTCCTTCCTTGTTCTTCTCTTTCCTGGCAGATTTTTTAATGTGAACCACAGTGGCTTTTCCAACAGCACAAATCTCTGCAGACTGCTTCAGTGGGAGGCCCCTGACTCTGACCTTCTCAGTAGCCTGCATATGCTTATCAACAACTGCCTGACCTCCTTGTGATTCCTTCTCCAACAGTGAATTCTTATGGCAGCCTGCAATGCTGCACAGACCACAGAAATACCTCTCCCAGTGCACCACAGAAATCTGAAAGACCATCTGCCAAGGGGAGGCCTTACATAAACATTTGTGTCTTGCCGACTTAAGGACAGTCAATCTGAGGACAGTCAATCTGACCATTCCTGACCACAACCTTAGAAACATTTAAAAATAAAAAAATCATGGTCAAAGATGAAGGCTTAGAAAACACCAAATTCATTGCTCAGAATGAGCTTAGCCTACTTTATTTTCTCTTCAATTATTTGAGTTTTTCTTTATTTATTCAGCATGGATTTTACAGGAACCATTTACATACTTGATGCAGTGTATTGTGCTAGATTACTTTGCTGAATCGAAGCCTTAACTGGGAAATTGTGAAGAACTATGCAAATAGCAGATCACTGCACCAATCTGGATATAATGCAAGTTTAAACAGAAACTGAAATTTGGAGGATTCAGTTTCCCCTGTAATTCTGAAGTACTCTGTAAGGATTGATTCAGCATCATCCAAGTGTCCTCTTAAGACAGTTCAACCACATGGATCAGCACTGAAGCATCCCATTGCAAGGACTTCGCTGAAAGAGACAATCAAACTGGGAACAACTCATCGATGCTAAGGGGGATTTGGAAGGATTCACTTCCAGTTCACCAAGAAACCCTTACTCTTATTTCATCTGAATGTATACAGGGATTTTGGAAGACAGAAAGAATGGAGCTGGACACAATCCTATACAAACCTTAGTTATTCAGTAACTCACGCCAAACTGTCATAATTTGAGAATACAGCATTCTTGCATTCTGGCAAGCAGATGATGCAAGTAGACTGAAGTAAAAAAGACAGGTCTAAGTTCATGGCTGCTGAAAGAGGCAAGCTGTCAGGCTATGACCTGAAGGATCAGTGCTTTTTCTGTATTTTGTGAAGTGCAGGTTCAGCACTATATTGTACAGATAAATGCAGTGCTGCAGTTCTGCTCATGACGCACTGTGTACAAACTGTCTCACAGACTGAATTTCTAGAGGATCTTTATTAATGCTCAAAAGTATTTCCTCTTTGTAAAAGACCTTTTATTTCACCCTTCTGGACAGTCTTAAGGACACGGAAGATGTCCCTAATGTCCCTATTTTCTTAATGCTTGCCACAAACAGGAGAACAAGATCTGAACAACATCATGAATGTGGGCTGACCTACTACGATTGCAGTTGTGTTCTGAATATTTCCAAGGACAACAATACCACAGCCACTGTGGGTTATCTGTTCCAATAGTTGATTAGCCTAAGAGTAATTTTTTTTTATTTTCACCTAATTGCAATTTGCTGTGTTCCAACTTGTCCAACTTGTTAACTATCATCCTACCTCTGCAAGACTTGTCTGACTTCAAGACAGTCTGGCTCTGTCTTCTCTCTTCTGTCCCATTAGGCCATTGTAAACAGCAATAACTCCTCTTAGCTTTCTTTTCACAAATCCATTTCTTGTCTATTATGTGCTCCATCCTCCTGACCATTGCAATGTCCCTCTGCTGAATTGCTGCAGTGTGTCAGCCTTGTCCTGAGGCACCCAAAAGTGGACAGAGCACTCTCTCTGTGATGTCTCACAATTGCCAAATCCAAGGCACCAGTCGCTCCCTGGGGCCTGTGGCTGCACTCTCCAACAGCAGCTGGGGCACAGCTGCAATTGCAGAGGGGTTCCACTGCTGACTCATGTGCACCAGCTTTCTCAGAGGAACCCCAAAGGCTGCAAAGCTGCTTCCCAGACAGTCAGCTCTCCACATCCATAGTGCAGCATTTGGTAGCATTTGGTAGCATCTATAGTGTAGCATTTCATCCTAGATTTGGGACATTTCAGCTGCCTTTGTTAGACTTCATGAAGTTATATTAAGTTTCACCAGGCAGTTGAGGTCTCTTGCAATATTAGCTNGTGTTATTTCTAAAAGATTAGTAAACACACTGCAGTAGTAACTTAATTCATATTCATAGAAATAATTGTCAAGGGAGCTTGTTGATCTTTCAGTCTCGATGAAAGTCAAAGTAGATTTCTGTTGGAATTTTCCTTGTTCTTCTCTTTCCTGGCAGATTTTTTAATGTGAACCACAGTGGCTTTTCCAACAGCACAAATCTCTGCAGACTGCTTCAGTGGGAGGCCCCTGACTCTGACCTTCTCAGTAGCCTGCATATGCTTATCAACAACTGCCTGACCTCCTTGTGATTCCTTCTCCAACAGTGAATTCTTATGGCAGCCTGCAATGCTGCACAGACCACAGAAATACCTCTCCCAGTGCACCACAGAAATCTGAAAGACCATCTGCCAAGGGGAGGCCTTACATAAACATTTGTGTCTTGCCGACTTAAGGACAGTCAATCTGAGGACAGTCAATCTGACCATTCCTGACCACAACCTTAGAAACATTTAAAAATAAAAAAATCATGGTCAAAGATGAAGGCTTAGAAAACACCAAATTCATTGCTCAGAATGAGCTTAGCCTACTTTATTTTCTCTTCAATTATTTGAGTTTTTCTTTATTTATTCAGCATGGATTTTACAGGAACCATTTACATACTTGATGCAGTGTATTGTGCTAGATTACTTTGCTGAATCGAAGCCTTAACTGGGAAATTGTGAAGAACTATGCAAATAGCAGATCACTGCACCAATCTGGATATAATGCAAGTTTAAACAGAAACTGAAATTTGGAGGATTCAGTTTCCCCTGTAATTCTGAAGTACTCTGTAAGGATTGATTCAGCATCATCCAAGTGTCCTCTTAAGACAGTTCAACCACATGGATCAGCACTGAAGCATCCCATTGCAAGGACTTCGCTGAAAGAGACAATCAAACTGGGAACAACTCATCGATGCTAAGGGGGATTTGGAAGGATTCACTTCCAGTTCACCAAGAAACCCTTACTCTTATTTCATCTGAATGTATACAGGGATTTTGGAAGACAGAAAGAATGGAGCTGGACACAATCCTATACAAACCTTAGTTATTCAGTAACTCACGCCAAACTGTCATAATTTGAGAATACAGCATTCTTGCATTCTGGCAAGCAGATGATGCAAGTAGACTGAAGTAAAAAAGACAGGTCTAAGTTCATGGCTGCTGAAAGAGGCAAGCTGTCAGGCTATGACCTGAAGGATCAGTGCTTTTTCTGTATTTTGTGAAGTGCAGGTTCAGCACTATATTGTACAGATAAATGCAGTGCTGCAGTTCTGCTCATGACACACTGTGTACAAACTGTCTCACAGCCTGAATTTCTAGAGGATCTTTATTAATGCTCAAAAGTATTTCCTCTTTGTAAAAGACCTTTTATTTCACCCTTCTGGACAGTCTTAAGGACACGGAAGATGTCCCTAATGTCCCTATTTTCTTAATGCTTGCCACAAACAGGAGAACAAGATCTGAACAACATCATGAATGTGGGCTGACCTACTACGATTGCAGTTGTGTTCTGAATATTTCCAAGGACAACAATACCACAGCCACTGTGGGTTATCTGTTCCAATAGTTGATTAGCCTAAGAGTAATTTTTTTTTATTTTCACCTAATTGCAATTTGCTGTGTTCCAACTTGTCCAACTTGTTAACTATCATCCTACCTCTGCAAGACTTCTCTGACTTCAAGACAGTCTGGCTCTGTCTTCTCTCTTCTGTCCCATTAGGCCATTGTAAACAGCAATAACTCCTCTTAGCTTTCTTTTCACAAATCCATTTCTTGTCTATTATGTGCTCCATCCTCCTGAACATTGCAATGTCCCTCTGCTGAATTGCTGCAGTGTGTCAGCCTTGTCCTGAGGCACCCAAAAGTGGACAGAGCACTTTCTCTGTGATGTCTCACAATTGCCAAATCCNCCTACAACAAGAGGAGTTGAGCTAACCTCACAGCAAATGCCAGGCAATGTGGGCAGATTGGGACTTAGGTGTGGATGGTAGACAGATTGCCTCAACCACAGCCACTGTGGGTTATCTGTTCCAATAGTTGATTAGCCTAAGAGTAAATTTTTTTTTATTTTCACCTAATTGCAATTTGCTGTGTTCCAACTTGTCCAACTTGTTAACTATCATCCTACCTCTGCAAGACTTGTCTGACTTCAAGACAGTCTGGCTCTGTCTTCTCTCTTCTGTCCCATTAGGCCATTGTAAACAGCAATAACTCCTCTTAGCTTTCTTTTCACAAATCCATTTCTTGTCTATTATGTGCTCCATCCTCCTGACCATTGCAATGTCCCTCTGCTGAATTGCTGCAGTGTGTCAGCCTTGTCCTGAGGCACCCAAAAGTGGACAGAGCACTCTCTCTGTGATGTCTCACAATTGCCAAATCCAAGGCACCAGTCGCTCCCTGGGGCCTGTGGCTGCACTCTCCAACAGCAGCTGGGGCACAGCTGCAATTGCAGAGGGGTTCCACTGCTGACTCATGTGCACCAGCTTTCTCAGAGGAACTCCAAAGGCTGCAAAGCTGCTTCCCAGACAGTCAGCTCTCCACATCCATAGTGCAGCATTTGGTAGCATTTGGTAGCATCTATAGTGTAGCATTTCATCCTAGATTTGGGACATTTCAGCTGCCTTTGTTAGACTTCATGAAGTTATATTAAGTTTCACCAGGCAGTTGAGGTCTCTTGCAATATTAGCTGTACCCTCCAGCCAGTCAAGTATTCCCCTAATTTGGATATAATCTCCCAGATTCCACCTTGTTATGAAAGACATGAAATATTGGCTGCAAAATACCCTTCCATCTAGACCTTATCCTATAGAGTGCCACTTTGGGAACCTGGCAGTCCAAGAAATTCCTTTACCTTCTCACCATCCAGTATTTCAGTCTATACTTCACCACTCTAAGAAGATTAAGAACTATGCTGAAATTATAGATGAATTAAAGTTAAACAAAACCAAACTACACCTAAACAAAACAGAAAACCCCAAAAGAAAACAAAAAATTCAACTTCAATCCAAAACCCCAAAACAAACAAAAAAAAACCCCAACATTCTATCCCCCCCCAAAAATCCCAAACCAATCCACCCCAAAACACCTCAACTCCACTGCTTTCCTATCCTCCACAAAGCCACACATCCCATCTGAAAAGTCACTCAGGCCTGCCACATGGTTTGCTGCTGGTAATCCTATGCCAAGTGTTCCCAAGCACACTGGCCCTTCCTGTGCCAGAACGTGGCTTGCAGGAGTGTCTGCCCCATCCAGGGTAAGGTGCAAGTGCCCTTAGCTCCCTAGTCCTCCTGTCTTGACCTTTCTGGAGGGCAGGGTGACATTCTCCCCGCTCCTGCAGTCATCAGGAATCTCCCCTGGTTGTCATGTCCTTTGAGGGATGAGAGGGAACAGCCTCACAATGACTTCAGCCAGCACTGTCAGCACACTTGGATGCCTCTCACGGCAGGATTATTTCTATTACTTCTGCATGTCAGTCTGCAGGTACAAAAACTAGAGCTGTGTTTTGCAAGTGCCAAGCTCAGTACAAGCCTTTAAAGCAGTTGTGGTTTCTACTACCCACAGGATGACACATATATTAGAGTGCTTAGGAAATGAACATAGTAACTTTTATGGTCTACATATTTTTGAGAACAAATGTTTGGAAACTAATAAAAAGTGGCATAGAGACCAAGTTATACTGACTGAGATCATTCCACCTATGTAGGAATAACATGTTATTTCAAAAGCAGAACACTGAACAGCATCACTTTGGAAGATTCTGCTTGGCTGTGTTGTCTACCACACTTAGTAATAAAATTAAAGACATTTTTTCTTTCTCCTCGCCAACACACTTCAGTAAATATTTACTCTAACAAATTATTAAAGTTCTCATGTATTTATATAAAAATGCTATACATTAGTATATATCCATGGTATGACATTCTCAGACCCACTGAAGCCATAACAGGAACTTGACTTAAAGGATCATTTACTTCACACATGACATAGATACTTACAACAAATTCCTGATCCTGCAAACTAATGCAAAAAAGTTTGGACTATATTCACAAACTAAAAAATAGAAAAATTAATTGCACCTTGGCCCCTCTTAACTCTTCCAGCTATTGCTTTTTCAAAACTATGAAACATATTTTGGATTTTCGTTAGATTAAGTTACATTTTCAATAAGTAAAAAGCACTGTCTCTCACATACTAAGCTGCAACCAGAGCCTAAATAAACTTTGATGGAAAAGAGCTGAAGAAATACCTTATCAAGCACAATACAAATT
>WBNQ01046523.1:5802-15918 GCA_013401375.1 Spizella passerina
TGAAGACTTAAAGTCACAACATAACAAATCATTTTCATTTCTAGCATTATGTAATTAGAAAGAAGACTTCATTTCAGTTAGTTGCCATCCATATTTTTCCCCTTCTTGCCCAGCTGAAGCTGAGGATGCAATATAATTGGAAACATTACTAAACAACTGCTTGAAAATAGAATTTTTGAAAAGCTTTTAGTCAGGAATTTTCTGAAACCACAGCTGTAAGTAAGAGATAAAATGGGAAAGCACTACAATACAGGACATCATTATCTGATTTTCAATCAGTGGCTAAAAAAGGTAGAAGCCTCTACACTAATTTCCTTCACATACATAAACCCTGATCAATGTTAAAAATGCTAGAAAATGTATAGGCACATAAAATACATCCCTAAACACTCCTGTACCTAGATACAGTTACACATTTTAAAACTGCTCCAAGCAAGAGAGAGACAGAAGTGAAGGTGTCACATTGGAGTATTCAGTGCCTGTAGTACGTGCTCAGTCATAAATCATGTCACTACTGAAGTGGCATTTAATCATGTTTTAAATGTCTGTGGTTAAATTGACTCTGTTAGTATATGAGAATATAACAGTTGTCATGCAGAAATATAACTATGAGTTCTCCATGTCCAGTTCGTGCTGCTGCTATGTATTAAGTTAGTCTATTTCTTCCCATAGAAGAAATTTTTCAAGTTATTTCTTCACACTTGAGACTTTCAATTTGAAATTTCTTTTGTTCTACCCTCCCTCCTTCTGCCTTCTTCACTGACCTGACACACTGAACCAGACAAAAGCACTGTTGACTCATTCTCATTAAGAAATTACCCACTCCTCTCAGATTCCCAGAACAGAATGACAGCAAAACAGAAGAATAAAGCAATGGAAAGGAGATTAAAGGTAGAACTGTTCCTCTCCATCTGTCATTGACAAAAGCAAGGAAAGAAGGCCATACTCCCCAGCTTGGGCAAACCCAGGATGCAAATAAAAACATTCATGATCTGTTTTAGCAGAGCCAGATTAAATTGTAGCTTCAATTAAATTGTATTTTCCAGATTGTGGATTTATCAGGCAACTAATTACAAGGTGTTACATTTTTATAATTCACTAAATTTCAAAACTATAAACACAAAGTATGGGGAATCTGATCTTTGGAGTTGAAGCAGTTCTTGACACCAAGGGTAAACTCTAGTTAAGAGTACATAGCTTTACCACACTGATGTATGAACTACATAAAACAGTCACAAGAATATTTACAACACTGTCCAATATGTCCAGCAAAACCAAAATTCTTCTTTAGATTTTTATTTTTTAGAGAGCCACTATTAAGCTAAGAAAGAAGAAATTCGTTTACTAACAGCAGGATTTTCTTTTAAATTCAACAACCTGGGTAACACAATTTAAATTTTGCAGTTATAGAAAATTCACAGAAAAATCCTCCCCAATGTTAGTCACTGTTCAACAGTTAGTAATTAATGTTTTTACTAATGTGAACATGTTTTGCATTGTTTCCAAGCTGTAACACTAGTGTGGTATGTTGAGAAGAACTGTACACAATAAACCTGAATGGTTACTACCCAAGTAGGACAAAGTGTATATTGTATGACTGGGTTAACATTGGACAGATAAATACTAAGATTTTCTTAAGTCTGCCATCTGGAAGTGGCATTCAGAGTACCTTTGCACATCAGGGGCTGTCAGTGCAAGAGTAAGAATTCATTAGTAGGCAGGTTAAACCTCACTTTATTGCTGAATTTTATTATCATGAGTCAGAGTAACCCTCATTCCCTAGAGACAAATTCACTCTCCTGAGATTCCTGGGAATACTTTACCTCCAAACTGCATTTTAACAAGGGAACAGAAGCTTGAGAAAGGCAAATTATCTGGGAATCAGTTCCATTTCTTACACCTGAGCAGATCCTCCTGATAGTTCAGTTCCCAGGCCAAAGAAAACAACCTGAAGCTGAGCCAAAGCTGCAGGTAGCTATTGCTGTTTCCCTGCACAGCACCTGCTGCCAAGCACAGGGGAATTGGTTTGCTTTGTATTTGATTACAATGAACTTGACTTTGCTTCATTATTAAAGTGTGTTTGGGGGAAAAGTAATTTCATGTGGGTTTGGTAAACACTTGTCCCCCCTTAAGGGACTGGGAAAGTTTATAGCGCACAATTCTCTGTCAAACACTCTGGGAAAGATGTTTCTGTGCCTGCTAGACCTGCTTGGAGAGCGATTGTACAAGCTGGCAGGCTCAGTGGGAGACTCGGGGCTTAGATTTGCCAGGCAATAAGGAAAGCTGATTTTATAAACAAGAAACAGGAAGCAGAGCCCAAAGTCAGAGACCTCAGAAACTCATGACATATGTACCTTCCTACTGAGACGGTTTCCAGTGCATATATATCTTTGCTAGATTTTAGTTCTATTATTATTATTGCTACTACTGAGGCTTATTTTAAAAAAGGCTGGAAAAACCACTCTGTTCTGATGTTAAAGAGATGTAAAATTCTATCAGGTCTCAAATGTTTCATTTTCTAGAGCATCTCTTGATAGTTATTCTGGGTCAGCAGATGATTTTTGCCACCCCAGTGAAATGAGCCATAAACCACTGAAAGCTGTGTTTGCATAAATTCCACAGGGGCTTCTCCAAGCTGAAGCTTGCCAATGTTTTGTGAGTGGAACATGCTCAACATGACAACACAGCAGCAAGTAGAATAAATCCTGTGCTTGACCTGTAAAAGATGAGGCCAAATTCCAGATGTACTGATATCTGTCAGTTCTGACAGGTGAAACATTTAATCTGGAGCTTAAATACAGTGTTTTGTATACATCTGATAAATGGTGGTATTTGGTATTATTTGTTTTTTTCTTCCCAATACTCTTGTTAATTTTAATTTTTGGTGTATTATGAGCAGCTGTACATACTGACTTTGTATTATCTTTTAAAGAGGCCTCATATTTATATTTTCTTCCAGCAGGAAAAAATTTAATCTTTCTGGTTATTTTCTGATATTAAAAGATCTTTGATATTTTCCTGAGCAAGGCATCCAAGGAATATCTATAGTGACAGAATTTTTTCTGGTTAGATGTCATATGCTGAAAATTATTCCCAGTATTAGAAATAGCTAATAGCTCAGAAATAAGGTGAGAAGTCAAATTACTATTTTAGCAAACAAGTATGAACTCTTGCAGCATCATCTGACTGAAAGATAAGTAAATAATTAGTTTCAGTTCTGAGAGGGAGACTTCTCCCCCACAGAACTTATCTGTACTATTATCTCCCACCATAATAGCTTAGCAAAAGAACTGTTTGCACAAGTGATAATCTAAATGCAGACATTGCCTCAGACCAATTTAGCTGGAGATGGAAGGGTTTCTAAACAAAATCTAATAGTAATAATCTCATATTCTGGCTTTCACTGTGTTCTAGCCAATTTTTTTCCCCTTCTGGATTTGTTACTGGTCGGAAAGTTATCACATTGGCATCTGGGGAAGGTGTACAGCTACCAGGGTCATTGTTCAAGAGTCGCTTTATTAGGATATGTTTACAATCTGACAGCACTTAGTGACATATGAAAGTTTTACTTATGGAATCCTGGTGAAGAACAGGGTTAAGATGCCCCTGTAGAGCTGATGTAATTCATGCCTTTGTGCCAGGGCAGGATCAGCAGGGGTGTTTACACTGAGACAGAAACCTCTGCAGCCCAGCTGCTGCTGTTTGCCCTTGGGGTGTGCAGGCAGGCACTCAGTGCTGCCCTGCGAGGGACACAGCCCCAGCCAGCACCTTCCCCTTCCTCAGGGGAGAAACCCAGCAGCAGCTCAGACCTGCCCTTCTCAGGCTCACTCAGCACCTCACTCACTCACACACACCAAACTTTATGAATTCCTGCCCAGACCTACTAAAGACCTTCAGCAGTGAGGATTTAAGAAGCTCCAAATGCAGCCTGAGCTGGTGTTTCCTTTTCTGATGGTTTCTTCTAACACATTTCGTGCCACAAGGCAGAATTGTTCCCCTTGGCCTGCCCATCACAGGCATAACGAAGAGCTGTTTGTGAAGCCTTTGGATCAGCCCTTACCACCCAGCCCTTCCCTTTCCAGGCCATGGTTCTCTAAACCTCCTCTGTGCACTCCCCTGGACCCCCCAAAAATAGCAGCCAGTCTGAAACGCTGCACCTCATGTGAGCTCTTCCAGGTCATCCATCACAAGCTGATGGATTTTTGCTCTCCCCACTGCAGTTATTGTTCTCTGCTGTTTATAACCCATTATTTGTCTGATTCTGCAGAGCTTTGGGCAGACAGCTGGCACCTTGCCTGCAGCCAATCTTCCCCCAGCTTAGACTTCTAAATCTATTCTCTTCATCCAAGTGCAAAAGACAGGTCCATAATAAAGTGCCATCCCAGAAAAATCTTGTTGTCTTAGACTTTGGTGATAATCTTCTCTTTGAGGATTTTCCTACTCAACAGAAAGCAGCTTCAGTCTTTGCCCCAAATGCAGTCATCTTTCAATGTTGTACAATCTTTCAATATATGTACAATTTCTTAATTAGGAAGAGTCATGCTTTGCTCACATGAAGGCTAAAAAGGCTAAAAATAAATAAATTAAGAAATAGATAGTAAATACTTCTATTCAGCCTCTGTCCTACAGCCTCATCAAGCCTTCCTTCACAAGCCTAAGAAAGCTAGAAAGAATTATAGAGCAGTTTCTTTTTGACTTCCCTTCACTCTTCCTACCTTT
The DNA here is from genome assembly GCA_013401375.1 of Spizella passerina. Taxonomy (NCBI): domain Eukaryota; kingdom Metazoa; phylum Chordata; class Aves; order Passeriformes; family Passerellidae; genus Spizella; species Spizella passerina. Next base: position 10,522 of record WBNQ01046523.1, read on the forward strand.
CACTAAACTCCTTTCCTTCCAAAAATGATTGGGGTAATTAATGAGCAAGTTGCAAATATATCCATGCTGATTATCTGAAAAGAAACTTGGTATTTTGCAAGGAAAAAGTGTTATTTCATGCAGATGGAAACAAAGAAAGAAATGGGAATTCTAGACAAGGTGTTCCTTCACAACACATGCAATATTTCTTGCTTTTGCTGATTAGTGCTGTCACTAATGCAATACTTAGGACAGCCATGCTCTCCTACCGTTATCTGTGACCAATTTTGAAGAGATTTTGAGCAAACTATTAAGCTAAACCCATGTCAAGAGCTTTTTAATGCAATTTTTTAGGGTGATAGATGAAGCATCCTTCTGCCCTCCAGTTACAAAAGACATCTGAATTCCCGTTCCACCACCTGGTGAAAGGGCTCAGACACAGCTGCCACAGAACTGGTGTCACTTGAGGGAAAAACACAAACCCCAAATCCAAGAAGCACACAAAAAGGAAAAATCTTTCAGCTTGTTCAGTTTGGAGCCACTGGGTGTGAAACCACAGGCAAAGTCAGCATTTTGGAGAGGGCAGAGAAAACAGTGCTTATTTCAAAGCAGCTCTTGAGGTTCATGCTATTTGAATCAAGGATTCTGACTCTTCATATACTCATCTTAACACAAGGACCATTGGCTTTCTAAATAACAATTTCCCTCACCAAAACAAAAGTTCCTCTATAAAGGAATGATCTGGAGAAAATTCTCGACCTCAGTAACATTGTGGAATTCTGCCATGGATAGACAGATCCAACCATGGACAAGCCTATACCTGAGATGCTTCTGCTCCCTTTCTCTGGTTGGGTGTTTTAGTGGACTCAAGGGAATCTTAAAGAGTGATAAAGCAGTAGGGAAAAAGAGTGAATGAGGGGATCTATGAGTAGTTTAGTCTTAGTTTTATTGAATATGCTGAAAATCCAATTTTCTGTTAGCAAACTTTCTTTTAAAGTCTAAAAGCAATGAAAAGAGGGTACTTCTGAAAGGTTATGCCATTAGGGAAGAAAAATTGAGAGTCATGAATTAACTCTAAATGCTGCAGCTTTAACTGTGGAGGAGCATTTACTGTGCACAGGACTGGCAGTTTCATGCACATTCAATACTCCACTGCAGAAAAGACTGTAATTACAAACTAAATTGTAGCTCTCAGCATTAGGAAATGCATAAGATTTCACAAAAGACCTTGGTCTATCTTTATACCTTCTCTGGAGCTTTCAAAAGCACCAGTGGGATTTGCAACTCAAGAAGAAATTCAAAAAAGGTCTCCAAAGGGAAAAAATATGCAGCAAATAAGAAAACTACAAACAAACTGCCAATCTTTTTTCTGAAGCTCTTTAAACTGCTCATGAACATGCAGGTTAAGGAAATAACAACTTATAGACATGATTAAATATAAAACAAAGTCATTCCTGAATCTACCAACTGTAATCTAACTATAATGTTAAAATCATGATGATGACGATGATTTTCTCTGTGGAGGTGATCAACAAAATATGGTAATGTTACACACACCAAAAAAAAAGCTGGTTTGAGGGGGTGTGACACAGGGATATTTTAAATTCTTTTTTGACCCTTATTCCAATCCTTGTGATTTGCCTTGTGAAAAGGTGTATACATTCAGGGTCATAGGAAAAGGAATGATTTATAGTCCAGATTCTTAATTTTCCAGTTCATTACCAAGTGCTCATTTAATTTAGTACCTTATTTTCCTCTGGCCAATGCATTAGCCTTAGTGTTTCCAATTTTATATAAGTGTACCATAATACCCACTGAACATTAGAAATAACTATGTGCAATCTTTCTGAAAATCAGCTCATTGCAAATAACCCACAGTTTCCTGGTATATAAAAATAGAAAAGATGAAAAATACCCTCCATATCCATTAATCTACTGGAAAAGCATATATTTTCCATCCAGATAATTGAAATTACTCATTTCAGGCTTTAAAGAATACTACATAATTTCAAAACCAATTGGAGTACATTAACATAAATTTTTTCTATTTTGGATTTCTATTTTAAATAAAAAGAATTACTTGTACACTAACTGCTGGCTTTCTGGATACATCAGCTCACTGGTAATGCCATTATATCACATTAAACCATATGAACATATATTTTAAATAGAAGGAACTGGCAAAAGAAATTTAAATTCCAGCTGGGAAAATTTGACCTCTTTTAATTACTTCAGTGGAGAGAGAGCTCTTTGATGCTATTAATATGCCAGGTAATGTCAGATAAAGGATTATTATGAACCTTGTGCTTCAAGTAATTAATCTGCCTCAATATCAACTGCCAATAAATGTCACCACTGTCCTAAAGAGCCACATTCTGGAATTTCATGACATAATGGGATGTATGCACAGATGAAAGATGAACTCTATATTCCAGATTCCTATTTACAAACAAATTTGCCCCCAAATCCACCCTAAATTAATATTACTATTCCTAAAATATTAATGACCTATAGGACTAGCTTCCTAAAAATAACTCAAGAAAAAGCTTTCAAAATAACACATAAAAAGAAAAATAGGTGCCAGATATTTGAATTGCCATATTATCCAATCAGAAAAAGATAATTACCTTGAATATTTTAAGAGATGTTTTAAAAGAAATACAAAGGGAACATGACACCAACATGGATGCAGCTGAACAAAAATACAGTGGAAATATTGTTTTAATAACAGGAAAATAGTAGATAAGCTATCTCATAATACCAGTGGCAAGTCTGCTGAAGCTAATGGGAAATTAACTAATATTATAATTTAAAGGGAAAAAGGCACTAAAAATTCAGGAGAAAAAACCTGCAGAGCAAGTCAGATCTCTTGGAATCCTGTCCATAAGGTAAAGTCACAGTCTGATGTTCATTTTCCATCTCAGTACATGCTGCATTCAACAACCTTAGCAAAATTTAGAGAATTACGTCCTTTCAGAGGCCAAGAGATTGCTAAACCCAACTCCTGAATCTTGCTATTCTTTATAATGATTTACCATGGATCCAGGACTGAAGTACAAGTTCCAAACCACAGTTCTGCAGAAATACCATACAGAAACTGGCTCCTCTTCCATTTATCCCATGGAAGCTCCTGCAAATTACCTTTACAAATCTCAGCTGTGGCTAATATGCAGCAGTCAGAGCAGAAAATCCAGATGATGTGATAGTCCCAAATTTTATGCCACAACCACTATTTGGGTTCCATCCACAGCCCAATTAAAACTGTAGGTCAAAACCCACCCACCTAATATTGTCTCCTGCAGATATTGATGAACTAATGGAAATACCCACACAAGCTGCAGAAGTGGAATATGGCAGTGATGCATTTTCTTCAGGAATTGAATTTTCTTTAGGAATTGCATTTTCTTTAGAAATTGCATCACTGTGATCAAATCCTGAGGGCAAACAGAGCTGGATAACCCTGTAGCAATGAGGAAACTTTACACAATGCAGTACATGCAGCTGGGCTGCGCATGAGCCAGTGGAGCCCAGCCCAGAGCACTCTGCGAGCTGGAGCACAGGGCAGGGCTCCTGTCTCCTCTGTTCCACATATCTGAGCTAAATATTATGGAGGAAATAGTGCTCCTTATCTGGAGCACTTCCTTCGTCCTCTCAATCACTGCACTTCAAAGTCAAAACCAGTAAAAAGTTGGATAGTTCATGTCAACTGCCACCAGTTTCTTTTCTGTTGTTCAGTAATGAACAACATTTGTTTTTCCTGATGTGACAGTGAATGGCTCTCTGATGTTTTCTTGTTTTCATCATAAATCTCTGGCCCTCTTTTCTCATCACTAGGTATCAGCTTCTACTTCCAACTACTCCATCAGCACGTTCATGGGAATTGATGGTTCAAGCAACATTCAGCATCTTCCCTTTCAGACCCCTTCTGCATGCACTACAGACTCTCTGCAACAGAGGAGATGAACAACTTCACACAAAGTGTGCATGACTGCTCTGTTTTGTTTTTGGGTTATTTTTTATGGTAGGAAACAATCTTTTAAAAACAGCAGCATTTTCCTGAAATGAATATGTAAATATGAACTACCAACTGATAGACTTGTTTAGGGACGTGTGTTTTTAAAATCTGGTTGAATCACAGGATAACTTAGGTTTGAAGGAACACAAAAGGTTATTTAGGGCAACCCCTGTTAAAAACAGATTATGTTTGTCACAGCTTTGTCCTGACAGGTTTTAACACCTCCAAGTTACAGATCTTGTCCCTTTGACACCATCTCCACAGTTTGCAGGAGGCTCTTTTGCTCAAGAGCCCTTCACAGACAGACACCTCCAATAACTCCACTCCTGCCTGTGATGTCAATGGAGCAGCTCCATCCATTATGGCACAGCCCTCCTGATGCAGCTGAACACCAGAATTGGTCTTACTATGTGCAGAATAAAAATCTTATAAGAAGAAAAAGGTTTTGAGAGGCTCCCCTAATGCAATTTGCATGAACTACAAAATTAACCTCGGGCTCTCAACCTCATTCACACCTTGCTACACTTCCATTTTCTCCTAATCTACGCTGTTGAACAGAAAACAGAAACAATCCTTTAATCAACAAAACCATGAACTTTGCCTTCACTGCAAGCAGTCATAGGAAGAATTCAGTTCTTTTCTCAATAAGTCAATGTGACTCAAACAAAATTCTTATGTCATCACAAGTGAATACATAATACTGGTGGCTTTAAAAGACCCATATTAGTCCTGTATTCATATTTTCACCATATAATAAAAACAATAAGAACAAATTTGGTCTATTATGTCAGTAGAGAAATATTTTCAGTTCACCTTTCATATCTGAATATGATAACTTTTCTGACATGTCACTGAATTGTATGCCTACAATAGCATTTTGGACAGTACAGACACTGTTTCTAAGAAGAAAATCAAAACTGCTCAGCATGTCATATTTTAACACTTTTGGGGTACATTAATCTGACTGATAGCACTGTGAAATAGCTTTTTTTTTTCCTTAGCAGGAATGGACAATTTGTATGTATTTATGATTGGCTCCATTCCAAAGCTGCTGAGGTTTTATGTTCCCTCAGTTATTGCCATAGTTATGGTTTATAGGTCTGTTTGGTGAAACTTAGGGAAATATTCTTTCCACACAGTGACAGTTGCTGTAATGCCAAGAAACATAGAAATTGCTACTTCCATTCATCATCATAAAACTGATATGCCCTGAACCATTTGATATCATACAGGTTGTGACTGGAGCTTCTTCAGTGATACCAAATTGCTTAAAAATGCACTTGCAGGTCACTGACCCAAGGTGTTTACACCCCAACCACCATGAAAAAAATGTAATTAGAGGATTATATGGGAGGGTAGGAAGAGGTACATGCTTGGTTAATAAAGATGAAACAATCAGTGGG
>WBNQ01046524.1:6150-23907 GCA_013401375.1 Spizella passerina
TCATCAACCAGATACATGTAAACCTTGTAATCCCTGGGAACTACTTGCCTCTCCTAAATTAAAACAAGCAGAATGTTGTAGCAGGGCTTTTTTTTACCTGTTTCCCATCAATTTCTGTCACTTCTTCCTGAATGACAATCAGCTGCAAATCAGAAGTGGATGCCAAAGGCCACTCGTGAACCATGATTCGAACACTGACAGTTCCCAGGTGCTGCTGCTCCAGTAAGTTATCCAAGCTTCTGTTCTCCACTGTTAACACACAATGTCATGATTTTCAAGGAGAAACCATCTCAGTCAGAAAGCAGTACCCAGCCATAGAGAAAAGAGGTGCAGCTCTGACACAGATGCCTCTGCATATGCAGCACCTGAATGGAGAAGTCAGAGTACCATGAGCATCACGCCAGAGATGCCAGAACATGTGTGCTATGCTGATGTCCTTAATGCCTCCATAACTGCTTTTACCACCAGCAGTAATCTGGGCCAACAGCCAGAACAGGTGCCATGATTTTTTTACCAGTATATCACCAAATCAGACCCAGAGCAGATCTAATAACACAGCAGAGCTGTACAATCCCCTGACTCAGGGATTGTACTCACATCCCTGCCTTTGAGGTTTGCATTTTAGCACTCTAAGCAGAGCTCTTTGGCTTGGTTACTGCTGCATTCTTATTTCAGTTGTCCAAAGGAGTTCATAAGCGTAATGTCACAGCCTAGCCAGCCACCTGTGTAAACATCTTCATTTGCACAACATTCCCCTTCCTCTGAATACAGAAACAAATATGGTCTTTTCCAGGCACACTGCATCTCCTGCTGCTCAAGATGAGTGCCAGTTCCCTCCTACGTATTTTTCTGTCCCCCTCTCTGTTTTCATATGTGACTGGTGACACCTCAACCTCTCTTCCTACCCAAAAGCTTTCAGTTATTTCAACAACTTAATATTCTGCAAGTACACACAGAACTGCCTTTCTACCCTGGTTGTTTCTGCATAGTCTCAGTATCCTTCTCCCAGTTACCACACCTCTGCTTCAGGTGAGGGCATGCTAGAACTGAAGTCCTGATGGAGGTGGGGGATCTCTCCAGCATGCAGATACCAAGGGCCATGAACTGAGACCAAACCATCCCTGCTGCTAAGCCACTGGTGCTGTGTGTGTGTCACTTGCAGCTCTGAAACTGTCAGGTAATGTAGGATAAGGCTCAACTTGGGTCTCTCAGTCACACAGTAACTACTCCGTGTGTTCACTACTTTTATGCTGTGATCCCTGTCCTCATAAAGCCATTTTTCTTATTTAAAATATAGAAAAATACTTTCTGGCATAATTTAGTAATGTATTCAATTGCCAAAATAAGTGGCAGAAGGACAATTCCCTACAGGTGTGAGCCAGGGCACTAACCTGGTTGCAGAATGTTTTCTGACTTGGAGCAGCAAGGATGCACTACAGGCCCAAAGCCTCTAAGATGCCGAGCAGCTGGAGCTCCCCGTATTCCCAGCTTTTCCCATGTGTCAGGCTGTTCAACCAGCTCTACATTCACAGCAGTGACACTTCCAAAACTGATACCCTGGGGGAACTTCAAGTGGGAATGTAGGTGCCAAGAATGATCTGACAATGATGTCAGAGTATGTGGTCTCCAATATTCAAAAGCATGATTATTAAGGTCAAGTTTTGTTTTTATATACACCCAGGAGCATTTCCCCCCTCTATTAATAAGTATCTTGATATTTCTTTGGCATTTTACAAACACTACCTGAATCTGTGGTCAATAATTTAATAAGTAAATAGTATAAACATTACATTACAGGTAACAGAGAGAGGTACTGTGCTGGGGACTCAGACCCAAATATGGAGATAAAGAGTTTCAGGTTTCTAGCTCCCAAATCAAATCAGTATTTTCCTCAATGATTCAGATTCAAAACCAGTCAATGCAAGTGCTACAACTATGATTTGGGAAATTAATAGGAACTACAGAAGAGTGCTCAGGAGCTCTCAGAATTAGTCAATAAAATCATACCTATTTTTCTGGAGTGAGTTATTTTGCAAGTAAATGATGTTTTGCCATGGTTTTGTACCAGTGAAAGAGAATTTGATTACTGCTCTNCTGTGGATCTCCAAAAAATCACACAGTACTTTCTGTTTTTTCACAAAAAAATCTAGCATTGAATCAGTGGAAAAACAGCAGGTTCAAGACAATTTGAAGTCATTAACTACTGCAGTGATTAAAGTTCAGTATTTGTGCTATAATATCCTACCCAGCAGAAACGTGTTTGTCCAATAGACACAGAAGTGATATCCTTAAAAGATCTTCCTAACAACAATTCATACTTTTGTTATTGAATCTCCTTCTGGATATATGCCAACCAACCCAGGGACACAGCCATTAGCAGGGTGGGGTTGCATCCTTCTGTTTACATTGTCTAGCTTGTAGTGCAAAACACGCTTTTGAAGAAATGGGCAGGGTCTGGATTTCAGATTAGACCATTTACACACAAGCCTGTTAATGTGACTTGAGATGAAGGTGGTAAGATGTTTTTGATCCATTTTAATACCAAAATTGTTCTACCTTGGGAAATGTTTTGCTTCCACAATGATCTGGTTTAGAAAATACAGAACACATAGCCATTGTAAGCTTTGGTTACTAGACAGCAGGGAAGCCAAATACCCCAGGGGAGGGAGGAAAATTAAAAAAAAAAGAAAAGAGAATACTCACATATTGTTGTTTGGCATGTTATGTGAGCAACTCCACTTTTCATAGGAAAGTCATTTAGATATACCTGTCCATTAACATAGGTGATGTTAAAAAGAACCTGAAAGAAAGACAGCCAGGATGAGCGCATGTTTCCTGCCCCTGTGCTGCAATCCTGCTCTCAGAGGAACACACTCCATACTGACTGATGTCAGAATAAAGGACATACCTGCAGCTGCTGCAGACTTTGTTTTGCTGCATATTAATTCACTGAATAAATAGAAAAACCGGACAAACCTGTACTTTGTGCAGTTCTCCACTGGTGTTCAGCATCATAACACCAACCCTAATTGCTTCCTGGAAAAAAAACAAACAGAAGAGATGTAAGTTTGAGAAAACACATGAACCATTGCAACTTTCTTGTACTGTGCTGGCAGAATGACTTCTTACTAAGCCCAGAGCACATTCCCAGACTTTCTATCCAGCAGACAGAAGGAAAAGAAATATGCTTTCTTGTTTCATGTAAGGAACAGTCTGGTTTTTTCACACCTCTTTTTAGTAAAGAGGATTGATGTGAAAGAATGACATCTGCATTCCCCTACGCATAGTTTGTGGGTTTTTGTAATAAAGATAATAATAATAATCACTTGTTTCACACGGATATAATGGCAGTCTCTCATATCAGCTGAAAAATAATAGACCACAAAAGGTAAAAATCAGATTCTCTGTAAATGTTTTTTAAGCACTTCAGTTAGTCTTCAAAGTGAAGTTAGTCTATACTACAGAACGTTCAGTTTTGTCAGCAGAAATTCTTTTTCTTTGGTTATGATTCCCAAATTATGACACATGGGACACCTCAAACTCACAGAAAAGGGAGATTTGCTTCTTTATTCAAACCCCAGTTGCTGTAATTTATTGAATCACTCATTCTGTCCTCTTATTTCTCCCTTGTAATTTCAGGGGCTGCTTTGCAAATGAGACCTTAAGTGTCCCAGGTCTGTCCCTGAAAAAAACTACATCCAAATTCAAATCTTGCTTGCACATAGCCAAAAGTAATGACTGCCACACTGCCTTCCTCAGACACCTCTTAAAAATAATGTTAAGCTCTGTATTTGGCCTGTGGAAGCCTTAAATCATTACAACTTCATTTCATTAACACCTGGATATGGTACTTAGTGCTATGGTCTAGTTAGCTGGGTGGTGGTCAGTCAAAGGCTGGACTTGATCTTAGAGGTCTTTTCCAACCTAAATGATTTGGTGATTCTGAGGATCCATTTTCCCCTGGAAAACATCTCCATACCTTCAGCATCTTCTTTAGCTCCGTAGTTGAGTCATTGTTTCACAACCAACAGTTAAAAAGTGAGTCATGCCTCAATAAAAAGTCATACATGCTCAGAATTTAAAATAAATTAAAAATGTAAATACACAATAAGACTTTTCATTTTGTATGTTTACACGGCACTAGATTTTCAGCCAGAAAATATGTGAAATATACAATACCTAACATAATACAGCCCAGCTCAGGAACAGAAAACTCTGAAGTGTGACAAGAATGTCAAAAAGTCATTGAAACAATAGGTGTTAATTACCATATCCAAGTAGCCAGAACTGTCAAAAACTGAAAAACAACCTCCAAGTCTGATTCAGCTCGAATCTGGCATCATGAGAAGAATGGTTTCAGACCTAGCACAGATAACTTTTTGGTTCAAAGTGACTTGGAAATACTTCAGACCCATTTGGCATATCAGTAGGAAAACTCTCTGGCCACTGAGACCAAAGTGAAATCTCTTCCTCAGTGCCCCTTCTATGAAACAGGTTTTTATATTGGCTTTTCTTCAAAACTTAAATCCTAGCTATTCAAAGGAAATTAAAATTACCAAATTAGTCAGACAAGTGAACTCTGTAACTGAAAATACAAACTGGATTATCAGTATAAACACAGGATATATTCTATCCTGTCTTCCTGTGATTTCCTCAAACCACTCATTTCCTTCTCATATTTTAAGAATTGTGTATATTAATAATAAAATAAAAATCCACTAAACTTTTAGATCTTTTAGCTCTTAGCATTCAGAGCTCTAAGTCTTTTACACTCTCAAACTGTTAAACAGATTACCAAAACTTTGTTCCTAGGTTTTTCTGTTTTCTGGGAATTCAAAGGGTACAGAAGATGGATTTTACCAGCAGTCTTAACAGTCCCTCGTTTTTTAAGCCATGAATTACATCTGAGGGTTTTTTACACAGAAAATATTTCACAATCTTCTTTCGACATCTACAGAGACTCACTGAGATTACAAGAAAAAGGAAATGACTGATGAAAAATAGGAAAATCCCCTCCTTTTTTTTTTCTTTTTAATCAAATGCTTTATTTGAAAGTGAAGGCATGAAGGAAGCTAGATATGCTCAACAATTGACTGTTAAATGTACAAAGTTAGCTATACATACAATGATTAATTTCCTTCAAAACAGCTGTCAGCTCTGTTGACACGGTATCCACAAGCACTGTTATGAATTCTGGAACATACTGAAAACTTGCACTTGAAGAACATGTTACATGTTTAAGAAATGAAATATTTCAGTGGATCACTTCTGTGCTGTCAAATGCTCAAAAAACAGATTGCAAGGTGCAGACAAATAAGACAGTTTAACCACTTGCTGCCTCTGCCACTGAGAGTGCAGATCTCTCCAGCCCATTATCCTTCTCTCTCACCCATCCCAAGTCAGTGAGGTAATTTAGCTCATTAAATTGGAACAAAAACTTTCCCTTTTTTGTCAGACCATTTTTCTGTCAGTTGAACAAGCACAAGAGATCCAAGAATACAGCTGGGAAGAATGAGCTGGGCTCCTTGTTCTGATGCACACAGATCGTCAGACTGCCTCTGCTGCGTGTTCTGTCTGTCCTTGCAGTATCTCCTTGGGAGACATCTGTCCTCACCACCATCTCAGGTGATGGTGATGCATCTCCTTAATGGTACAGATTCATAAAGCTCCTCAGTAACTCAGAGCAATGATCAGTATTCCCCTACAGCAGCTGCATCATGACCCTTGCAATTTTGTGTTCACACACAACAGAGAACTCATGCTGTTGCTATTGCTGGGACTAGTGTGTTCACATCCAGATCCAACAAATTCTGAGATCTTCCCATATTCTGTACATCCATTCTACTCAGTTGACATATGCTCTCATTTTGCAATCTATGAAGAGGTTGTTCATTACTCTTCTTATCTTCCCACAGAAAACAGCAGTGTTCCAGTTCAGTCTTAACCCTTCCTTGAAGGTGGGTTTCACAGTGCTGTCTTCCCATGGCTTCCCATGGTGTCTCCTGCAGTACCACACTCAAAACTCCATGGGTCTTGCTGTGGCCAATCTTCCTGACCCTACATATACCCCGTAACAATCTACAGGATGGCAAAAACAACAAGATGCATGCCAACTGCAATGAACACCTGGGCAGGAGTGCTGGGGAAAGGCCAGCAGCTCACAGGAGAGCAGAGCACCATCCCAGCTAAGCCACTTTCACCCACAGCAGGAAAGAAGGGATGCACAGCACTGCCCCTGTTATCACAGGCCTGATTGGTACCCCTTCAATATCTGCATGTTGGTAAGTGCTCAAGAGCCATGAGTTGTTTATGCCTCCTAAAGGGGAGGGAAACAGATGTGGCAGGCCAACAGCTCTTGTACCATCTTTCAGGATGAAATGCCTGGTCTGACAAGCCACGCTTGCTAGAAAGTGCTCCAGTGATAACTCAATTCCCAACCTTTCAGTCCTAGGGCTGAAGACACACACACTTAGAGAACATCCTTTAACAGAGAAATTTTTTTTATGTTACCATAATAAAATTCACAGCCTGAGGGTGGAGGGGAAGAAAGTGTTTTATAGTGCTTCGTAGATATGTCTTGTGGTTATGTACTTCAGCAAATAACCCCACATCCCTTATTTTGTAACAGCATAGTAAGCCAATCCTGCAGTAACAAAGCCACTGAGAGCAGAACACGGGAACTCTGCAGTAGTGCATACTATTGCACTGCCAATTTCTGGAGAAGCCTCAGCTGTGAGTGTAAAACTTGGCTGTATAACTTACAATACACTTTTCAGTATTAACATGCAAGTATCATGCAAGTTTCAGACAGGCCTGTAATTTAAAAGGTTCTGAATTCACTGGGATATTTGAAAAAGCAGTACTTTGACAGAGCCAGAATGAAAACACAGCCCAAGAAATCAATTCAAGTCCCTAAGAACTGGGGTGTGCTTTCAGCTTACCATTGACCCCATTCCATACTTTGCAGCCCCTTGTCCCCTCCTGTGCTGGTACATGCCTTCACACAAAACTCCAATGTGCACAAACAATGGCCCTATCATTCTTAATGCTCTTATAGGATGTACATGTCTCTCCTGAGTTTTCCTATGATTTCTCATCCCTGTTTTAGTACTTCAGCAGTGATATTTACAGTGGTAAAGGCCACAGAACCTGCAAAGAGGATAGCAAATATAAGTCATTCTGTTCTAGGACAGCTAGGCAGCAGCTCTAACAGCGTGATGGCACAGGTTATAGTGAACTAGTGAATTTCTGTGAGCTTGGATCTGCAGAGGTAAGCAGGTAGTGATCATTTTCTGTTCCTTTTCTCTTCCACTGTGTGCTACAACAGAATCCAGGACTGGTAACTGGGGCAGTATAATCACAGTAGCAGCAGAAGAACAAAAAGGGGGAAAGATGTCAGCAAAGAATATAAAGCATCTGGCCTAAGTTAAAAGGGAATATTCATTAATTCTCAAAGACTAACACCATACAAATCTACAGAGAATATTTCACCTAATATTGCTTTGTAAAAAAATGCCGCAAAAGAAAAAGTGGATGGGTCCAATCACGCAGGAACTTCAAACAGATCTGATTATCTGATTAAAGAATCATGGAAAAACTTTATCCACAGGCAGTGAACACCTGATGGGGTGCACTGTAGAGTTTCTCATAGTACAGGGTAACTGCTCAGTCCTACCCAGCTGCATCAGTCACACAAAGCCCATCAGGATTCTGCTGCTAGCAGCCGGCCCACTTGAAGCACAGCTGCTCTCCACTGGGGCTCTCCAAACAAGGCTCCTTCTGCTCCAAGGCCTGTGGGAAGCCAAGTGGGCAGCCCTGGGAACAGATGGCACAATGCCTTACAAGATGGCCAGCTGTACAGAGACTTGAAAGGCAGACAATCCCCTCACAGCCTTTACACAGACACTGCTGATATCCTGTCTGCGACTGAAAAATGTCAGGTTGCCAAACAGGTAAAAAATAGACAAAACCAATAACCTGTTTCTAAATTTGAGAAGAGATTATGGGAAAAGAAGTGTCTGAATAGACAAACGAAACTACCACAAAAGCTCACACCACTTGAGTCCTGGCACTCACATGGACAACTGGCTCCAAACAGTGTAACTATACACTGCAATCCAGGGCTCCACAATCCATGCTTCACATAACTCTTTTGTAAGAATCAAAACAGAACTATCTGCAGACTCTTAACTGCAATCAGGCATAACTGAATTGAGAAGTAACCATGGCAAAAGCTTGACATGACAAGACAGAATTTCACAAGTTTGCAGGATTATAATTTGTCCCTCACATTTTAGAAAACTTTTGTACAAAATTTTCTCCATAAAGATTTGGCATTATTAAACTGCATGACAGTATTTAGGGTAAGATAACAACATCCAATATTTTCTTAACTAGCTAAAGCTGAACTCTTTCTTAATATAATAATCTGACATGATGCTTTTTCCTCTACTTTGCTTTTCTGAAGAAGCACACTTACTTTCATTCCTTCCTTGTTTTACAATGACTGTTACTATAACATGGCTTATCCTTCCCTTTCCCCCATGTGTGTTACTAGAATTAATTGCCTTTGTATCTTCTCTATTAAACCAACTGATGCTATGATATTTTATCTTGAGTTTTAAAGGTGAATACTCAGTCTCACATCACAGAGACACAGTTGCATCATAGTGCTTTCATTTAATCAAATATACATAGGAAGATGATGTCAGCTCTTTTAGGCCCAAAATTCTCGTGTGCCAGGCTGCTAGTAGAGAAACTGACATAAAGCGATGGAAGAAACATTCCAGCACACTGCTATTAACAAGTATCTTCTTTGATTAAAATACATTGTACTCACTGCATCAAATGGTTGACGCAGTGAAGATTATTTCCTGCGGTTGTGAAACGACACATCCACACAGAGGTTTCTTGCAGGCAACAAATAATACAATTTTTTTTTCCAGGCAAGTGAACTAAACTAAAAAGAAAAAAAAAGTCTGGCAGGCAAGTATGTTATTTAGAAAGAGCTCTGCTAGCCTAAATTATCAAGAGGTAAACAGAATAAGCAAATAACATGGTGTTAGCACTGCTTTCAGCCAGTTCCTATCAGCACACTAAAAAAATACTCTAAAGCACAAAACCTTATTCCTGACCTTGCACCAGAAACATTACTTTAACGTGAAAGTCAGTTGTCCTATTGCATCATTCCCTTTAAATTTTTTAAAGGGAAAAAAAGCCCTAAACAACAACAACAACTTCCAAATTTTGTCTAAAATCAATCAATTTTTAGTCCAGCTTTGCATATCCAAATTTTATGAGGAGAGCTAAAAACCAGAACAGACATGCTAATGTTAAAAAAAGGGTCCAGATTTCAAAACAGCTTTTTAAAGAAATTACAAGTATTGCACAACAGTTGAGGCGTTCACATTCCAAAAGAGCTGAACAGAAGCATTTCAGCCTTTACAAAATGCTATTCCAGTGTCTCAAGGTTTTTCCTCAGTCTTTCCACTATGGTTTTTGTAACACCACTGCCATCTGCACAGAGGTAAACTTTGACACCAGCTTTAATCCCCACATGGAAGAGTTAACAAAATGTGAAGCTGTTACTAGAGCGCAGCCAGTGGGCTCACAGAGTTGTAAAGCACAGTTGCCGTGCCTAGCCAAAGCAAAGCTGACCATGTTGATGCTGCCTGCTCCAACCATGCAGTCCCAAGCCATCCTGAGGAAACACCACAGTTATTCTGACCCTATAGCCCACTGTCACTGAGATCATAGCTTCTGAAGGCAACATGGCAGCATGGCATTCCCACTCCACCTATCCCCACTGCCTAGACACTTCTGTTCCTAACAGGCCACCAAAAAACATTGATTCTTCTACTCAAAACTTTCTCCAGATACACTGTTCCTTTTGCATCAAAACTGGTCCTGTATGTACAAAACTAAATAGAGTAGAGAAAACATAGGTTTTTATTTTGCTAAGTTTAACATTTAAAAAGAAAAAAAAACACTAAAGATTTGTGTGTCCCTTTTTGACTCTTATAAGAAATTTTCTGCATGTACTTATGCCACCAGACCCATATAAAGCTGAGTGCAGACACTTCCAAACTAGCAAATCATGAGCTCACAAGACCACCTGAGCAGCATGGCACAAATGGACAAACTCAACCCCACTAACAGCACAGCTGTGGCCATAAGACACTACAGTTCCTAAATCAAGCCCTACTCACACGCCAAAACACACCTGTTCTATCTCTGACCCCAAAACATACCTGTTCTATCTCTGACCCCAAGCTGCCTCACGTGGCACTGCTCCAGTAGCCCTGTGCCCTGCTCACACTGTCACATCCCAAGACAGCTGACACAAATGTGCCTCTGGGTCCTTTAAAACTGCCAGCAGTGACAAAGAGCTTTAATGCTACCAAACTGTAGTTTCAGTGTGGAAATGTAACAGTTTCTGGGTAGAAGGTGAGCAAGAGCACAAGTCTGCATTACGTTGTCACTTAATGAGCTTTCTGGCAAATTCAAGCCAGCACTCCCTTTCTCAGAGGGACAGGCCAAGTACCCAAATACTGAGCTCCCTCTTCTCTCTTTAGCACACCTCACTCCAGGCATTCAGGCACTTTTGTAGGAGTCTGAAGATCTAGATCCCCTGATCTTGAAATCAGAGCTAAGGAGGTCTCTCTTCAGAAGTTCATAAAGAGAAGCAGGAACCAGGAAGTGAGGCCAGGAATGAATCCTGCTTCGCAACACAGGATGTGCCAGCTCAGGGCCTCTGCCAGGCTTTTTGGAAATGTTTTACTTTAATTACATTGATAAATAAGTAACTCTGGAGGGGAAAAAAAGCATAATAAGTTTGGTCAGGTAACTGGTCAGTACCTTCACACTGGCTAGGTAAGTTGACTACAAACCCCTCACAACCCTTCCCTCTGTGATCTTACACCTGGGGTTCACAATTATACCAATTTTAGAAGATGTATCTGATCATGATTCAAGCTCAGGCAGAAGGATCCAGCTCTTCTGTAATTCTAGAGGTCAGAACTCACCTGGTGCTGTGGCAAATCTTTTTATTCCCACTGTAAAGTTCTCCTAAGTAGTACCCAAAATATTCCTTCCACTCTTTTTAAAAGCTACCAAATTTAAAACTGATGTCACCAAGATACAGCATAGATATTGGAATAGAAAAATAAACAACACAATGCCCTGTGTGTTTATAGATGTATACCAATACATCAAACAGATATACACCCCTTCTCTTGGTTCGAATTACGAGTAGGTTAAGCACAAGTGTTGACCTAATGCAGTGCGTACTTCTACGGCACCGAACCATGGAGATATAAGCAGACAAGCCTGGAAACACAACATAAACACATCTACATTGCACAGGAGTAACCACCTTCCCCCTCAGACCTGTCAGATATGGCACATCGAATCCCATACGGATGAACCAGCAAAGGGAGAGGGGAAGCCCTGTCTGCCCGCGGCAGGGTCGGGCTCACTCCCGGGAGGGAGCGGGGCACGGGCCGGGGCAGGAGCAGGAACAGGGAGAGGGGCAGGGACAGGGACAGTGGCAGGGAGAGGGACAGGGACAGTGGCAGGGCAGGACAGGGCTGGCCCCGGCGGTACCTGTCCCAGCGGCGCGGCCGGGCCCAGCAGAGCGGCGGCCAGAGGCGGCAGCAGCAGCGACAGCGGCAGCAGCAGCAGCTCCCGACGTCCCAGCGCCGCCTCCATCTTGCGACCCGGGAATTAAAAGCAAGTGAAACATCAACAGGCGGGGCTGGGAGGAAGCGGGGGAGGCGGCGGGAGGGGGCCGGCCCTGCCTCGGCCCTGCCCCTGTCACTGTCCCTGCCCCTGTCCCTATCACGGTCCCTGCCCCTGTCACCGTCCCTGCCCCTGGCCTGGCAGCGCCGCCGCCGGGAGCTCCCGAGCTCGGCGTTGCGGCATAAAGCGCGAGTACGGAGCTGCGCCTGCAGGAGCCCGTCACTCTGAATAGGCGAACGCAGCCTTTGAAAGAACGAAGGGAGGTACCCGTACAGACAGTGTTAAGAATTGCAGCTGTTTGTGAAATGTCGTGAGGCACCTGCTGCTGTCAGCTGCTCTGCGTCGTGGGGCCGGAGCAATACCGGGCTGGGCCCGCAGCACCGCACTGCAGGAAAGGGTTCTGGAAAGCAAAACCAGGCAGAATACTCCAGGAGGGGCAGAGAGAGTCATCGGAAAGGAAGAAAGCGCAAGATAGAGTTCTCAAGAGCTAGAGATCATCGTCCTAAAGAAGAGGAAGCAGAGGGAAACTTAGTAGTGGCAGTCAAAACCATGGAAGTCTCAGGCAAAGGCGAAGAAAAGCTGCACCACCAAGTTCTCAGTGGATTTGAAGATAACAAGTGTTTTATTTTCAAGAAGGATTGCCATTACTTATTAGCAAAAAATGGTAATCATGGCAAATATATGAACACCTTGTCTAGGGAGGTTTTAATACTGCCATAAATTAGCTGTCCTGTTGAAGCAATCTTTAGCCTGATTTTATATTGCTCTGTAACTCCCTATTGGTTGATAATGAACATGAATCATAAAACCCACAGAAACTTCTTATTTTGTATGCAGTTTGCATTTGTGAGACACTGATACAAACATCTGGCACAAGGAACAAGACGTTGGAAAATGAGGCCTGAGAGACTCGTATATTGCGAAGTATGTTTCACACACTTCCACGAAACCCTCAAATATGTAATCCCTAAGCACATTTATCATCAGCAGTTCCTACTGTTTTAGAGATCACAAAAAAACAGAGCTGACTAATTGCCTTTGTAATATCCACAGATAGCAGGAACAGAAGAAGGGATAAAAACTGACATGTAGAGTTCCACCACCTCTCTTCACTATCACCTAGTTTGCCTAATTTCTCGCATACTCATCCTCAATATTTTTTTTAATCTGTTGTGTTTGGCAACCTGAAAGCAATATGTAAAGGATCTGTTCACTGTGCAGCCTCATAAGGCAGAGAACCATGAGGTAAGTGAGCTCCCCAGCAGGGCGTTCTGCTGCCTCTCCTGCCGGCTGCAGGAGCGTGTGCAGGGATATGAGGGCTGACAGGATGCAGCTCTTGTCAGTACTTGCAGTCATTTGCATGTGCTGATGGGAGGAAGTTTAAATCACCAAAATTCCCAACTATGAGTTGCATTCTCTAGAACTCAGAGTGGGGGTTGCCTCCCAGCAGGAGAATAGTACAGTGTTTTTTGTAATAGATTCAGTACCTTAAATGTTTACAAAGTGTACCAATGGCAGAATAATTAATGTTATCAGGGTATGTTACAATGGAGGGAAGCAACAATCCCTGATCTGCAGAATTTATGGATTCAGCAAAATTCAAGCTGGGCTCTGAGCTGACCTTGAGGAGTTTAGCATCTCACTGAAATGGAATAGTGGATGAATGTCTTTTCATTTTTGACTATCATCTCTGCTTGCAAGTTGCCTCATAAAGTACCTATCAAGTAGTGCTTTCTTTCTGTTTCTGTTCCCGTTGATCTTTCCTTTTTCTTTCCATCTTTTCCACCCTCTTTTCTTCAATCCTCTCTCTTACTCTTTTTTATTCTCCTGGAACTTAAAACTTCGAAAATTATGGATTAACAGTTCTTTCAAGTATTTCTGTTTTCTTCAAATTTTGAAACTTTCATTCGTCTCACAGCATAACAGATGTCATAACAGTTTTATTTAATCTGAATGATAAAATTCCTTGCAATAGCTAAATAACTTATGATCAGTTTCACAGGTGAATTGTCCTTGGTGAAGGTGGAGCTACTCAGTGCTAGGAAAAGCTGGGAGCATAACAGGGCTTTCCCTTTGGGCTCAGCTGCAAGGCTCTTAGGCTCCTCCAGTCTGCCAGTGAACAAGTCCTGCCATTTTATTAGAATATGAATTATTATGAATTTATTATTAGAATATGTAACATTTTTGAGTATATGGTATTGAGAATGACTACTGCTTGAGCTGCTGTGTGGCAGAAGTGGTATATTTAACTGAGTTTTTATTTAAGTTGGAAGTGATGTCTTTGACCTTTCTAAGTAATTGTGAAAAGCTCTTTTTTCTTTGACCCTTCATTGCAGGCATGGGTTATTAGGAGAATAAGAAGCCAGAAACCAGTGTAAAGAAGAAGGAAATTAGGATTTAGTTTCTTTTATGATTAAAAAGAGTGAGAAAAGCCTGCTCTTAGTTAGTAGTATGTTTTCTTACTGAAGTGCAAAGTAAGAGTACTTAGACTAGCAAGTAAATAGTTAAATTTCAGGCAGCACAGGCTTGCATGAGACTGATGTACCATTTACATCCCTCCTAAAGTTTCAGAATAATAAATGTAATGTGTGCTATAGTGCTTTCTTCTGTCAATGACTGCCATATGGATGGCTTAAAACCAGCCTTGAATCAATTCTGGATTGACATACAGTCTGGGAATAAGCTCACAAGAACAATACAACACGCCAGCCACTCGATGACAGCACAAACAGCTTTGAGAATTAGCACAATGTGGAGGCAGAACACAATGCCCTGCAGTGCAGACCTTGGTCCCAGGACCAGCCCACTATGTCTCAAGGTCCATTTTGCAGCAGTATGGCATCAAAAAGTAAATTCCTTGCTTGGCAGTTTATAAAGGTGCTATTAGATCTGCTGTTGCTTTTACTGCTACTTAAAAAGGAGATCCTGCTCTTACCAACCTACACACACCTCTGCACTCCCAACTCCTGCACCCCCTTTTCCCTTTGCTGGTTCCATTTTACTGTACAGTGGGTCAATCCAGGTCACTGATCTGGCAGAAAACAAATTCAGCGATAGAAAAAGAGAAATAGCTCTACAGCAGATTAGTGACTTGGACAAACTCATTATGTGATGAGTACCAGAGCATGATCTGGAAAGAAGAGGAGACAGTGGCCTGAAGCAGAAGTTTTCTGTGCTGGGGAGCAGGATCCCTTCTTTTGAAGGCAACAAGCCTGCTTAGATGAGTTCACCTGTAGCACACAAGCCCAAGAAACATTCCATGTGTACATGTAGCTACATGTACATGTACTATGCTACATGTAGTGCATGTGCACTACAGGAAGGGAATAAATTCTGTTGTCTGTCCTTTCAGAGGTGCTCACACTAATACAGGTCACGTTGTGACCACGTACTCACAGTAAATATTGGGACTGTTAATCATTTTGAAACCATCTAATTAATATCTATGTGGTAGACTGGGTAAAGTAAGCACACAGGCCCTCATGTGCACCACGGTCAAAAGCTGAGTGATTCACATAAAAATGTGTACTCTCCCATAGGAGGTTGCCCCTGGGGTGGTGTGGGTGTGTGTCTTTCGTTTTCCACATCCCCTTCAGGACAGGCTCCCTGGCAGCCTACTCACAGCATTGTCCACAAAATCGGATTCATTACCTGATGTACAACAAGCCTGTAGTTACACACTCATAGGGGGTGCCCTATTTTAGTTGATAAAAGGTATGTCCTGCCTTGGAGATGGAGATCAACTCTGAAAAGGGTGTGTCCTATAAAAACATTATAGTATTGTAAGAAAGCATCATCTGTTTTATTTGAAAGGTGGCCAGTTTAGGACAAGGCAGTCTCATAAAAAGCAGTTATTCATTGCATTCTAGAGCATTGTATTCTATGATCCTGAATGGAGAGGGGGCCCATCCATATCACCAGCACCATCATCTCATTCACAGAGTGCAAATCCTGTTGGATACTATCAAAGGCAGGGAATAGGATAAACCCTTTCCTTCTCTGTGAATCAGTCCAGTGGCAGTGTCCTGCACGCTACCTGTGACACTGCAGCTGATTTCTTTTCAGCTAGTGGGATTTAATTTTTTTTCTTTGTGTTCTCATGGAATGCATCTGAACATTTCCACACATATCTATGTAGAGAAGATGCATATTTGGAAATGAAATTTAATATGAAAATAGATGTCAGCACCTAAATTTATTTTTTTCTGTATTTTACAAACTAACTGTTGTGATACAGAGCACAATAAGCAATTAAAGCTCATTGTCTGTAAACAGGACTAATATTTTGTTTCTTGCTTCATATGATTGTTGTGAAGCTGCATAAGTGAAAAGAATATTGAGTTCCTAAATGCAGACTTTTGTTAATTACTTCATTTTCTGTGACAATCAGCACAAAATAATAATAATAATCAAGTAGAATAACTGTCTTGCAAAAAGCATATGAAATGTGAAACTGAGGTGCTCTGGATGCTGTTAGAAAAAAAATGGAGGACATAAGTAGTTTGGGAATTAAGGTAAGGTTTCTCGGCATGGGGATTGATTGTTTCTCCTTGTTCTGACCCCATCACTCCTGCTGCACCTTAAATCTGTTCAGAGTCACAGAGCAGCCAGGTATTGCTCACCTCGCTGTGACCTGTGCAGTCAAAAGCTGCCTTTCTGGTGCAACATGTGTGCTCTTACAGAAGCACACACTACTGAGGCCAGAGCTTATGTTGGGAAATTCAGCTTTCTCCCACCTCCAGTCAGTCTCTACCTTTTTGTTTCAATATTGCCTGCTCCTGAGTGTTCTCATTTCCAAACTGCTGGGAGCATGAGTCTCCATAGAGCAAAGTACTTTGCAGTAGACCTGGTTAGAAGCTTTTTAGATGGAAGTCAGAGGGAGGATTGTGTTTACTTATTTAGGACTCCTGTGGTCTTAGCAGAATGTGACAGCAGTCCCAGCAACAGAAAATCATGATGACTTAGGCAGTCTCCTGAGAAATGGGAATTGCAGAGTAGGGCCTGCTTTCCCAGATTCCAGCAAGAATCCTAATGGGAATCTACTACAAAAAGAGATCATGTTGCAGAAGTCTCAGTGGCGTGGTAGCAGTGCCAGTGCTGCTCAGGTTCTGCAGGGCCCTGTTTGGAGGCACCAGGTGCACTGTCAGTGTTGCCTGGTTGTGCCTTTGGGGTGTGTTCGTACAGAAGACTGGGAGCCTGGGTACTGGGAGTTGGACACTAGGGACTAATATCTGGGGTTTGGTGCTCATAGAACAAACACTGACAGAGACAGACCAGAAAGCATAAGAAAATCATTATGGACTGAAACAAGAGTCTTTATTCCAGTGCAGAGAAGAGAAATGGGTGTTACTTTGCTTTAAATGCAAGTACCAAAACAAAAAAATGAAGCACATAAAATACATTTTTGTAGTACTAAGAATCCTTGGATATCAAAGCAGTGAAAAATGACAGCTATTATGCTGCAAAATTCAAAGAAATATTTCCATATCTTTAAACTAATGCATTACTACCTTGATTTGTGTTATATCACTGGTAACTTAGTTTCCAGCAGTATAAGATACTACCACTGAAAATGTTGTCTTAGTCATCAGTCTTTTAGCCAGGAATTTCTTCATGTTTAAAATGCATCGGTACAGAAGGAACACTCTTTACCAAGCCAGCTCTCCAAAACCCTAGCAAAATCAGTCTCTTGTTGTTTTTTTTTCTTCCAAAAGAATGAATTTGATCCATTTTGTTAATTACATTGACCATTGGTTATGTATAGCAATACTGTAAATAGTGGGCCCAGTTCAAAATCAAGTAGCATGAATTCCTATTAAGGTCATGAGAAAGAATTGTTTAAAGAAAAAAAGAGATTGCTACACTGTCATCCTGCAGCACCAAACACAATGGCTGCTCAGGACTGGGCTTTTTCAATTACAGCACTGTTTTTCAGCTTGAATCAGGACAGGTCATTTGTTTTCCTATTAGATGTAGATGATTTACATCTTCAAAGGTACCAGAGCAGACTGACATAGT
>WBNQ01046525.1:0-51833 GCA_013401375.1 Spizella passerina
ATATAATTAGCTCTCTTACCTTATCAGCAGGAAAATGCCCATTTTTGGGTTTTTTTTGATTTGTGATGTATAATGCTGANGTCCAAAAAAAAATGATTTTTTTGATTTGTGATGTATAATGCTGAACTGTAAAGTCAGAGGATTAAGTCTGGCAATTTCTTAAGGTGACAAGCAGTGTTAGAAACTTATTTTGGGGATTGTTCCAATTTGTGTTGCAAATGCAGCATTCTGAAGTTAATTCACAGTACAGGCTCTTCTGTTTAGTAAAATGTAGCATTTAACTTTATTTCTTTACTTCATACCATCAGTATAAATCCACATATGACTCAGTGAGTTAGGGACACAACACAGTACCCCATTACAGACAGCAAAAGTCATTGCTTTCTGTTTGTATTTTCAAAGGTCCCAGCACCAGAACATGCAGAAAAAGGTGGCATAAGCAACATGACAGAAGCTAAAATAGTGCTTTTCCTCACATCCTTATTTATTAAGGTATCTTTTACTTTATTAGTGGCTTGGAGGGACACCTTTAATATTTTTACATTGCTTTAGTAGTGGTGACTGTATGTGTTGGGGGATAATCTTAAGGATAAATTGAAGGTTGGTTTCATGTCAGTGTAGTGGGGAGCCTGAGGTCTGCATTCCCTTCCCTGTCCTTGCCTGCTTGGATCTGAGATGCAAAAAGCAAAAGCTGGATGCCAAATTCTTTCAAAAGATGAGGGCTTGGGAGGAGGGAGGGGAGAGGATTTACCTTTGTTCCTTCTTTCATCCAGAAATACAGAGCAGGAGCTCTGAGTGTTCACCTCACAGTTTAAAGAAAGAAAAATGAGGATTTCAAGGATATCTGTCTTTGTGCCAAGTTAGGACAAAGCTTGGGAGCTTGCAGTAACTGATGTTTTCTATCTCCTTTAGTTAATATTTGTTACACCCACTGTTCCATTAATTTTGATACAATACCTTGCGGCACTGCTAATAAAAAAAAAATAATTAGAAGAATCTTTCTGACCATACTGAGTTTCCCAAGCCAACTGCAGTGACAGATTTTTTTCTCTGCTTTTTTCTTCATTCAGGCTGGCTGTAAGCCCTCAGACATTGGCATCATCTCACCCTACAGACATCAGTTAAAAACAATCACTGACTTGATGGCAAAATGGAAGGAGAACAGAGTGGAAGTGAACACGGTTGACAAATACCAAGGAAGAGACAAAAGTATCATTATTGTGTCTTTTGTTAGGAACAGCATTGATGAAAATGTAAGTTGGTAATTTTCACTTTGTTCCTGTTGGGATCTCTGCTGCTCACAGTGACCCCAAGAAAAGTTGGGAAGTCTCTTTTCCCAGCCTGGCAATTGAGGAAAGAGTCAGGGCTCTTCATTTTTCGGTCTCAAGGTTGTTTATTGCTCCTTATCTATAAAATTCTTTCTCCCGTCCTGCTAAGATCTGCTCACCAAGACAGTCCAGGCACTCTGCCTGCCCCTGGGGTGGTGTTATGTCTTTATACTAAAAACTACCTGTACAATGTTTACAGTTCCTTTCCAATGCCTATCACCCATGTTAGACAGTGAGCTTCTACTCTAAACCAATCTGTAAGTGCCAACATCACAGCAGAAGATGGAGGCCAAGAAGAAGAAGAAGAAAGGCTGGACATGCCCAGATCCCTCCATCTGAATCCCCATTCTAAAAACCCCAAAATCTACTTTTTCACCTTGTGATAAATTCACTATCATTCTACTTAATTTGTCATGGCCTGCAGATCTTCATCTAAGGTTGGTAATTTGCTGCATGGGTCACAGTCAAACCCACAGGAGCATTTTGGGCTCTGTGCCAGGGTCCCTGAGCCCCCTGGCAGGGTCTGGGCTGCTCAGCACAGCCAGAGGGATGCCCTGGCTCCTGACATGTTCCAGCCAATTTCAGTGGTTTAGATGCATTTTGAAGATGAGTGGTTTATGCCCATTAAGTAGGAAAAACAAAAGCAAGTGGCATTTCCTTTCCAGCTTGGCTCCCTGCTGAAGGACTGGCGCCGCCTGAACGTTGCCATCACCAGAGCCAAGCACAAGCTGGTCATGGTGGGCTGTGTTCCCTCCCTGTGCTGCTACCCTCCCCTGGAGAAGCTCCTCTGCCACTTGCAGTCCCAGGCAATGATATCCTTTTGCTCCATGCTGCTTTGGGAAAGGGGAAAGCTGGGATTGGCTCACTGAGCTTTGAGGTGAGAATGGGAAGACCTTTGATTATTTAGGTTGTACTTTTAACAGTGATTGGCAGCACAGCACAAAATGTGCTGATTAGATTTGCCAGAAATGCACTTGAGATCAAGCTAGTGGATGGGTATAGAGCCTTCTCTGTCTTCAACAGCAGAAAAAGTCAATGCTGACTTGCAAGTCAACTTGGCCATATTTTTTTTATTTTGATGCCTGAATTTTAAATTTTCAATGTTTTTGCATTTTTTCCTGTGATCA
Organism: Spizella passerina; assembly: GCA_013401375.1. Lineage (NCBI taxonomy): Eukaryota > Metazoa > Chordata > Aves > Passeriformes > Passerellidae > Spizella > Spizella passerina. The sequence goes on from WBNQ01046525.1 coordinate 2,456, forward strand.
TTTCGAGTTTCTTGGCATCTTAACATCAGTGTGATTGCTTTCTTCCACTCAACACATCTGCTTCATGAATAATCTGGGTGGAAAGGAAAAGAGTGTCACTTTCAGATGGCTTGGTAATTTTTTCTTTCTCTCTGGCATTGTACTGAATAAGCTTTAGCTATTGCTGTTTCCATCTCCTGTTTAAACAGGAAAGAACCTTGTTAGCTGCTTTCTTTGCAAACACCCATGCACATTCAAACAGGTTTTGTGAAAGCCAAGGGTTGTTAAAATGCTTCCTTAACTTGCTACATCTTGAATCTTCCAGTCGGGGCTCACGAAAGTATCCACAAGTGTAACATCTTATGAGTGGGAAGATGGAAAGTTTTACAGGACTTTGTATCTTCACACTGCAACACTCTTCTGCTGCTGTTTAATGTAAATAGCTGGGAATTGGGGTGTCAGTGCTGATGTGCACTCCTCAGCCTGGAGGCAGCCAAAGCAGGAAGCATTCAATTATTTGGGAGTTTCCTTTCAGCAGAATAACAGATGTTTCTTGAAAAAGCTGATGGTTACAGAAGTAAAGCACTCAGCTTGTGACAAACCAGAAATATGAAGCACTCTGTTCCTTCCTGCTGGATATTGCTGTATTCTCTTACCTTGATGAGCAGTTACCTGCAGAAGGGACTGGGAAGGGAAGCACTTGAAGAGGGAGTGTAAACCAGTGTTGTAGTGAGTCAGTACTCTGGGCTCAATTTGGTTTTAAAAACTTGAAGATGTAGTTTACATACAATAATTCCATTTGTTAGACTCCTAATTAAGGTACTATATTGTGCTGTTTGGAAAAAAAAACAACACAAAAACTTCTTCCTCTTCTTCAAAACCTCACATTGTCCTTTGAAGTCTACTCCTGCTTTTAAAAATGCTGAAGTCTTTTATATTTATATACATAATGTAATTAATCTCCCATGTGAAGATCCCTTGATGACATTTCTAATCTCTTGATTTTGCATACCTCAGGGAGAAATGTGATGCTGATTCACTTCATCCCCTGTATGTGCTCAGCAGATCAATCTGAAGTGAAATGCTTCATGGTAGAACTCTTGTTTTCAGTTTATCTGATGTGTAGTCTTCAAAACAAAAAGGAAACAAAGCTAGACTGCAGCTCACTGATTAAGAAGCTTACATGCTCAGGTTGTATTTTTTAAAGATGATGGCATATAAACAACAGAAAACACCTTTTACTTGAGAGATCTCTGTTGGTTTCTTTATGCTACCTCATATTCTACACCATAGAGGCTGAGAAGTTTCTTTCCAAGGCTGCTGGTAGAAACATCAATTTTTTTGTTCTTCAGAGTTATTAGCATTTGTTTTCTCTTGGTTCAATGTCAAGTAGCTGTGTGCATACAGTTGCAGACAAGCTTGTTAAGTGTGGGCATTTTCACTTTTTTAAACTGCTCCCTAACTTTTTGTAATGTTTGAACTAATAAAAGTTTGCTGTTGGTTTCATTGAAGTTGTTTATACTTCGTTAATATTTCATTTTATACAAGGCAAATATTTAGAATGATGCAACAATAATTTGAAAAGTTGACAGGATATTCTCTTTTTTCAGGTGAAAATACATGGTTCATCAACTGTGCCTGTGCTCTGGGTCTTACAAAAGATGAAAAAATAGGGTAAAATATGCTCTTTATTATAGTAGTGACATCAGAGTGCTTTTTTAGAAGATATTTTCTTTCTGTGTTTAGGATCTGTGTGTAGAAAGCTCTTAAGATTTCATTAATCTGTTGTCTTACACCAAGCAATGCTTATCCAGGATTGCTTGGTGTAAGAAACCATCCAGGAAATGGTTTGCATTCTATTAAAAACTTAATAAATACATGGAGGGTATTGCCATTCCATCATGAAGTTGCATGAGAAACAAACAGAAAAATCCACTTACAAAATGCATCCTTCCCTGTCATGTGGTAAAAATTACACTGAGCAGCAAATCCTGAGCTACAGATGAAACCATGTTTTGCCCTGCTAGTCTCAAACAAAATTGAGATGTGACGCTCTGTCCCTTGTCCTTTGGTCATGATGATACAGCAGGTGAGTGTCTTCTAGTGGTAAAGGATCACTTTTTCTGGGTGCTGCCTTTGAAACAGCTTCCTCATGCAGAGGCAGCCCTTGGTGCTGCTGGAAAAGATGCAGATGCGTGCCACAGCTGGGTTATGTGTTTGTTGGGATTCCCAGAAATGAATAAAAAAGGAACTAAAGGAAGCTGGTTTATGCCAGGCTAGCAGAATCAGAGTGTGACTATTTCAGAATTGTTTAATATTTAAACATATGGGTTCCTTTTTCCTTGTAAGAGGTGGGAAGGGTGGCTATAAGTGTCGCTGTCACCATGGGCTGCGCTCTGTCCCTTGTCCTTTGGTCCTTCCCTGCAGGCCCAGGCAGTGACACCCTCTGTGCTGTTAATGCAGTCTCTAAAGCTGGGCAAGGAAAATAACACTTTTTTATTTTACAGGTTGCTGGTTAGCCTTGCCCAAAAAGGTGAGAGGAAAGAATATATCTTAAGCAAAGCATCCTGTAGTGCTTAGGGTGCAGCAAGCATCAGCTGAGATCCCATCTGGCTGTGACAAACCTGCTTGTTGATAAACAGCTCCGTGAGTTTTGGCTCTTTTCCAGCCAGATTCACATTCCAGGGCGTTTTAAAATTAAACCCCAAACACTTACATGTTTTTTTTTTTTTAATGCTGGTTGCGGTTCCCCAGCACATTACTTTTGAAAGTACTAAACTCACAGATTTTTCTAGAAGAATATTACTTATTCTGATACAGATTACAGAATTATTATCTGGAATAAAAGCTAGGGATTGAAGCTTCATGTCACAACAGAAGGGCAGAGAAGCCTCGAGGCTTCCTGTGCCCACGGCTGCCCTGGCGCTCTTGCCCATCCCTGTGCCCGATGCCGCTCTCCGGGCGGGCAGCTGGGGCGGCTGGGGGATTATCGCGATAGGGGCGGGTCCTCCCGCCGCCGGGGGCGCCGCGCGGCGCGGGCTGAGGGCGGGAGGAGCCGCGGGCCCCTGAGGGAGCGGCCGCGGCAGCGGCTCCTCCTCTCCAGCCATGGGTGAGCGGGGCTGCGGCGCCGGGAGCGGGGCGGGGGCCGCGGGGCTGCGGGCAGGGAGCGGTGCCGGGGGAAGCGGGGCCGTGTGGGGCCCGCAGCGCGGGCGGTGCCCCGGGTGCGGAGGGCTGCGGGCGGGAAGAGGCCGGCGCTGCCGCAGGGACGGCGCCCGCAGCCCCCGGCCCGAGCCCGGCCGCGGAGCCGAGCCGCCTCACGGGCCGAGGCTCGCCCCTCGGAGCCGGCCATGCCGGCCAGGCTGGTGTTGGCTGCGGACAGCCCTATCGGGGAGGCTGCTGCTGCTCTGGGGACAGAGCCCTGCAGAGCTTGCTCTGCTCTCTGTGATGCCCCCTGCTCCCTGTAATGCACCTTGTTCTGCTCCCTGTAATATTCCTCGTTCTGCTCTCTGTCATACCCCTTGCAGTACTCCCTGTAATACCACTCGCTGTGCTCCCTGTAACACCCCTCGTTCTGCCCCTTGTAATAACCCTCGCTCTGCCCCCTGTAATACCCCTCGTTGTGCTCTCTGTAATACCCCTTGCTCCCTGTAACACCCCTCCCTCTGCCCCCTGTAATACCCCTCACTCTGCTGCCTGTAATACCCCTCGCTCTGCCCCCTGTAATGCCCCTTGCACTGCTCTCTGTAATGCCCCTCGCTCTGCTCCCTGTAATACCCCAGACCCGAGTGGTGGCTGGGATGTAGGATTTCACACGCGGTGTTAAATTCTAAATCCTGATTTTAAAATTTAAAAAAACTGTTCGCCATTTATATTTTTAAGAAGCAGGTGAAGAAAAGCATGCGGGTAGATTGCACTTTAAAACAGACCGAAGATGCGTTTTGCCTCAGAAGGCGCAGGCGGGGGCTGGTAATTGAAAGGACAGCAGACAGAGAAGTCTGTCTGAGGAGGATCGGCTCCAGAAGTCAGAATGAGGTCACCTGACAAAGGAATTTTCATGATGCCTTTGGGGAAATAGGCAGGATGTGTAGCAAGGCAGAGCTCCCCACCTGAAGTCTGCATTGAGCAAGGCGTTTCCTCCTCTAGCACTTGTATTTAATGCTGTCAATAGCAAGGCTAATAAAAAAGCAGGATGTGTGCTCTGCCTGCAGAAAGGGGCTGCTGTTCCAGCCTCCTCCTGTCCTGGGGATGCTGCTGGTGCTGCTCTGGTAGAGCTGCTCAGTCCCCAGCAGCTGAGCAGGAAGGAAGGAACAGACAAAGCACTGAGCTGTGGCTGCTGGCTGGGTACAGTTTTGCCACGGCCCTGTCTCTCATTATCTTATTGTTTCTCATGTCTCCTGGGCTTTTCTGTTGAAGTTCTGGGGAACTATAAAAGCAGTTTTTAAGGCTGTTGCATGTACTGAATCTCAGTCATTATTTTTCTTAGAAAGCAGAGGGGTAGTTGGGTATTTGGCAGGCAACTAGGGAAACAGAATATTAGAAATTAGTTTTCAGGGTTTCTAATACCCAATCCCTAAATACCTGAAGTCTGCAGGAAATGAGACAAGTCATTTCACTGCTGTTGAGGAACTGAGAAAATGCCCATCTGTTATGATGCTTTGGGTTCTTTGTGCTTTCTGACATGCAGACAGATACAGCCTGTATCAAATACCAATACTCAGATCTGCAAAGGAACAGGCTCACATTTTTTTTCTGTTGCAAGCCTTTCTAGATATTTTGACATCCGTGTCTCGATGTCTTTTAAAAAGTTTGGGTTTTTACTTCACTTGTTTGATTTAATTAAGCAGTAAATCAAGAACTCTTTTGTTTCTTTCCAGGTTACTTTGATGATAGTGAATAAACAGAGGCTTGTTTTGTCTCTGAGAAAATAGGGTCTGGCCTAAATGTTTGAATTGCTTCATTATAAATGAAAATAAGCTTAAGAATTTCCTGAGCACTCTGTTCTCAGTAGCAGGATTTCTAAGAAGAGGAACCTTGTCCATTCTGTCAGACTAAGATGACTGTAAAAAGCTATGGATTTTTTACTGATAAGATTTAATCCTCAAATGTATTTTTGCAGTATACACTTTGTAATGTTCACCAAAAACTTCAAGTTTAAGCAAAACCTTTAATTCCTAATATTTTCTGGATAGAAAATACTTTGTGGCTAGGTGAGAAACAGAATTTTCAGTGTGTAGTATTTTCCAGAAAATGCTGCTGGTTTAGTGGCAGTGACTCTGAACAGCCTGAGAAGGAAGGCATGTGTTTGTGTCACTGTGCACTTGAAGCTACAGTGGACAGGGATTGTATAGAAAAGTATGATGCCTGCTTCTGTAGGTAGGCTGTGATACACCAAATAAATCCATAAATTACCAGGCAGGCTGCTTTGATACCATGAAGGGCACTGGTTGCAGCCATGCAGAGGTGCTGTGTGAATTGTGGTGACTTGGCTGCTTTGAGAGCTGCTGGGACAGCATGGTACCTGAGAACTGGCATTGCCAGCCTGGGCTTTCCCCACTAAACCCATTGAAACACTGAGAATGTGCTTTGGGATGGATGCTCCTCTATGGCATGGTGGTTTATTGCCCTACTGAATTTATTCTGCTGAGTTTATTAGGTTTATTAGCTTAAGGTAAGTTTTCCTTTTAGCAAGGTGAACGTGAAGCACTTTATTTCTTTGTGTCACTCCTAAAACTTGATCCATAACATGTTTTTCTCTGTTGTCTTAGCTGTAAAGGACCCCACAGCTGTAGAAAGAGCAAATTTATTAAACATGGCTAAACTGAGTATCAAAGGACTCATTGAATCAGCCTTGAGCTTTGGGCGCACTCTGGACTCTGACTACCCACCTTTGCAGCAGTTCTTTGTTGTCATGGAGCACTGCCTGAAGCATGGCCTGAAAGGTGTGGAAATTGCTCTAGCTGCATATTTCTCATCCCAAACATGCCATTTTTCTTCCTTTCTTTCTGGAAGTAGATTTAAAAAAGTGTAATGTTGCATTAAAAAAAAGTAAATAGTCACCTTTTGTAATGAATAGTGTAATTATTAATTCTTCACCACATATATTTCCACATTTACCAACTTGTCATTTTGTGCAGCATTTGTTGTAAGTGGTCCAGGGTTTACCAACTGCATGTATGTATGTAGTGTGTATTTTTAGCTGAACATCTTTTTTGTATTATTTTTTTCTAGCATATAATTTTTAAATTCACAGCAAAGTAATTTGGAAGTTGGCTTTGGATACTGGTGAGCTGACCAGTGTCTCAGTTAAGAGTTACCTGGAACTCTGGACTCAGCAGTTAACCCTTGCACACACCAGATATTATGAAGAACGCTACTGCAGTAATTTTAATTAATTTGGTTACTTGATTTTTCTTTTCATAGTAAGAAAATCCTTTCTGAGTTACAATAAAACCATCTGGGGTCCTCTGGAGCTTGTGGAGAAATTATATCCAGAAGCTGAGGAAATAGCAGCAAGTGTCAGAGATTTGCCTGGCCTTAAGTAAGTAGTGTTGTTAAAATGCAGCAGGACCTGACTGAGAATCATGATTTCCTCTGGCATGAACCAAGCCTTTGAGCAGCTAGTGCCTGATGCTGGGGAGAGCACAGGTGAATGGGAGGAGGGTAACAATGCAAAAAGGAGCAGGTTGTGTGTCAGTCACTCTGCAGTCTGGAGCTGCAGCAGACATTGGTGGGTGCAGTCAACGAAGGCTCTGTCAAACCACAAGGTGACACACCAAAGAGAAAAGAATTAGGCAGCTTTTGAGGTTATTGCCTGCACAGTCCTACTCAGCTGTAAATTTATTCTCTTCCCATTCCAGTGCACTCTGCTTTTGTATTTAGCTTTATAATTGGCCATCCACGAAATTCCAAAAGGGTTTGGTTGCCCTGACTGGTGCAGGGCAGCACGAGGGTTCTAATTTATAGCTTTAGACCTTATCTAAAGCACACAGGCATGTAAATTATTATTTACTCTTGTGGCAGGCCAGAGGAAGTAATAACCTTTGCCAGGTGTGTTACTCTCTTCCTATCCTAACACAACTTGTGAGGGTTTTTCTTTTTCATTGATGTGCTCGCCACTTGTAAGTATGCACCCACTAGAAGAGGAAGCTCTGAATGTCCAGGTGTAATTTGCTGGATATCAGTGTTTGCCAGTTACTTTTCATCTTTTTTTGGCACTGTCTTCCCAAGATAGCCCTGAAGTTGCACACAGTTAAAAGTAGGCTTGAGTAAGGGTTGAGCCAGAGTGGGATTGGGAAGGGAAGCTGCCGTGGTGGCTGGTGATGGGCATTCTGTTCATTTTCTTGCAATTCCCCTCAGCTCTCAACAAACAAATGGCAGAAAGGAGTCTCAAGAGTCTCAACTGCTGCAAGCATATTGCTTCAGCAGAAAACAGGTCTTTGAAGATCATCAGGCTCTAGTGCAGTCTGTACTCCTGTTTTTCCTGGGTCTGCTCCCAAGCTCAGCTGAGAAGTTGGAAATCTTTGTTACCTCAAAGCTTGGAGTCAAAGCCTAAACATTATGGCTGTCCACATGGTGATGCTCAACTAATACATTAAAATACCCCTTCAGAAACAGCAGTTGCTCCACCAGTAGACTGATAAGGTGTTAAAGAGCATGATGCAATCAATATTTTGTTAATTTGGGGCTGTTTGTCCTCGTGGCCTCTGTTTCAGGACTCCGCTGGGCCGCGCCCGGGCCTGGCTGCGCTTGGCGCTGATGCAGAAGAAAATGGCTGATTATCTTCGCTGTCTAATCATTCAGAGAGACCTCCTCAGGTAAACAACTCACTGCAGTCTGTTTGCAATTTGTTTGTAGAGGTTTAGTCTCCTAAAAAATAATCCTGCGTTCCCACTGTGCTCTGGGGAGGGGGTGACTTCATCCCTACCGTGTGTGTGGTTTCCACTGAGCTGCCATTGCAAGGAGGGCTCTTGCTTTGAGCTTTGCTTTCACAGTTCCAACACTGGCATTGCTCTCTTCTGGTGTAACCTCTGTCTGATGGAGTCATTCAAGCACAACAGAGAAGGATGCTTTTTCATTTCGGTTTTATAAGCTATATGTATTTTTAAGACTGACTTTGTGCCTAGATAACACTGGTATGTCAGGATGTCATTGGTGTTCAGCAGCTATGGATTTTTCCAGTGACAAGACAGTTTGTTACATAGAATCTAAAATTTTATTTTAAAAATGCAAGGAGAAGAAAGTGCTGATATTCTCTGGCTCAGTGAAGTATTTATGTTTGTAGTGATTTTGGTGCAAAACTATGACAGTATTTAAAAAACCTTCTTAGCATTTCAGCCCTTTAAGTTTCTCTTTTATCTACATAATCTCTTCCTTGCATCCTTGAATTTCAAGCATGTATTCACTAAATTCCAGGCTTTTTTTTTCCACATAAGGTAATTCTTTAGCCATTCCTCCTTTGCATTGCTTGAAGTGCTTCTTAACAACATAAGAGTTGTCTGACTCAGTGTGGCCAAACATCCATTCCTTGCAGTATCCTCTTCAACACTGGCTAATAGAAGGTGTAGGGAAGAGCCTTTTCTCTTGGTTTTTTTTTTTGTTTGTTTTTTTTTTTTGTTTTGTTTTTGTTTTTGTTTGTTTTCTTTTAAAGTCAAAGTAAATCTTGTCACCCTCCCCACAGCGTCCCAGCCATCTGGAGCCTAAGGCAGTATCCTTGTTTTTAATAGCCTCTGAGAAAAACCGTGCACTTTGAATTTTTAAATATTTATGAGGTGAAAGTATGGGCAGGGCCAGTCCATCTTTATGGATGCTGTAGTAAGGCTCCAATAAGAGAAAATTTAGATGTGTCTGTCACTTCTGATTAATTTATTGGATGTATATAGAATGAATATAGCAGTCAGCTGCTATTTTCTCCTTCACACAGTGAGTTTTATGAGTATCATGCCCTGATGATGGAGGAGGAGGGAGCAGTGATTGTTGGGCTCTTAGTTGGGCTGAATGTGATCGATGCCAACCTGTGTGTGAAGGGAGAAGACCTGGATTCACAAGTAAGTCCATCCAGGTAAAGGAATGTACAGGCAGTCCATGAGAGTTTTCTGTACTTTTGTTTGTGGGTTTTGTTACTTCAGAGTGGTGGCTTGTTAGAAATCCCACCTCAGGCTGCTCAGGGTGTGATGATCCAGCTCCAGGCTCTGTGGGGCTGTTGCCTTAACCTCACTATCAGCAGGGTCAGACCTTGGAATGGAGATAATGGGCAGAGTGCAGGGGTGAAGCTTTGTGCTCTGTCCTCAATGGGAGCAGCTGCAGCAAGGCAGAGTTCTTTCCATCTGACTTGTGTGACCCAGCCTTTTCTTGTGTGGGACAAGGATAGTGCCATGATCAGTTTACCCTGCTTGGTTCATTTATTGCTGTTCTGAACATCATAGCAATGGTACAGGGACCTGAAACAAACACTCTCTTATGACCTCTTAAGAGGGTGACTACTTTGATTCTGCAAAGCAAGACTTGGAATTCTTCCTGCTTTGAATGGGCTTTGACTTTTAACCCTGATCTCTTCCGAGAAAATATTAACAGATTATGTTTCAAGGCAGATGCACAGGTATTTGTAAATAAATGTAGACTCTATTCAGCCCTGATTGGGTTTTTCCAGCTTCTGTGTAGAAAAGAATCATAGCAGCATACGTGGCTATTACTGTGTTAATCTATTTGATGAAAAACCAGCTCCTCTGGGAAAGAGAAGTTACAGCTAATTGTGTGTGTGTGCTTTTGAATGCCATGGTTAACTTATCCTCAGTTGTTTGTTCTGGTTACTGTGTGATGTTAGTTTCAGGCATTGATCTTGTGATAACATTGACAGACCTGTAATTACAGAAAACTTATCAGCTTGCTCTTAGTGTTGAGAATTAAATATGTGTATTATAGGCCACAAAATCTGTGCTAGCTACAGCTCTGTTATACTGGGTGGCCTTGCTGCATGATAGAGAAATCTCAGTTTGAGGAGGTAGTAGTGGCAGATGAGATCTGATTGCAGTGTCCCAATTTGACATTTGTAACATGTGCAGAATAATTCTGTTTGTGAAGAGTAGTATAAAAAGAAAGCACCTTCTCAGAGAAGCCAGAAGCTGCAGGTTTTATTGAGTAGAAAGATAAATTTCTGAACCTTGGTGGAAGTCACAGCCAGGAGCATCATTTGGTATGTTGAAAAAATGCTGCTCAGTGGTGAAATGTGTTTATGCACATTTCTCACAGTGAATTGAAATAAAGTAACTTTTATAGATAGAACATTTAACCTTATTTATTAGAGATGGTATTTTGCTTTAATCAGAAAAACATGTTTTTAGAACGTATTTTGGGAAGAGAATTTTTAGAAAAGACATGGAAGGAACAAACAGGATGCTGACAGGAGGGCAGTGTATAAACCAAGTAAATATTTAACTTGGTAAAATCTTGTTTTAAGTGTTATAGTTCAGGTTTTTCAGCTTCTGGCTGAAACTGGATGAACCTTAGAAATGCTGTAACTGAGGTTTTATCAATTGCATCAATACAAGGCTGTAAATATCAGCAGCACTTATTTGTATGGTATGGAACTGTGCCTTTGCTCTCCCCTAGGTTGGGGTGATCGATTTCTCTGTGTATTTGAAGAGTGATGATGACATTGGGGGTAAAGAAAGGTATGTCCTCTCAAAATACCTCCTCTTTTCTATGTTAACAAATGATTTCTTGGCTGGGGCCTGTTCTTTTACAAATAAGTCAGGTTCCCTAAGAATGAAATGTTCTGATCCTGAGAAGAATGCCCCAGTGTGTTCTGTGTTATTACTTAGCTGGAGGAATATTTGCAGTCTGAAGCAAACCTCAGCAGCATCAGCTCCTGCCCCCAAGCAGGGGAGGCTTGCCAGGAGGCACTGAAAAGGAACCTGCAGGCCTTTAAGGCCTCAGCTTGGGATTCAGTCAGGCTTTCAAAGAACCAGAGTTATGGCAGAGTAAATAAACATCCTTATCCTTCTCAGACTCCTATGTTTCATGTAGGGAAATTGTTTGCAGTTAAAGCATTGGAAGTGTTTGTGTCTCACTGGTATAACATGTGTGTTGTTACCTTCATGAGTATGAGATGAAGTTGCTTCCTTTCTTTTTAAAAACATGATTGAGATGGGTGTTTGCATATGGAAAAAATGTATATTTTCAGTCCATAGCTTAGTATTGTTAATTTTTGTTAATTTTGTTAATTTTATTTTGTGCTTGCTTTAGAAATGTACAGATTGCTGCAATATTGGACCAAAAGAATTATGTTGAGGAGCTGAACAGGCAACTGAAGTAAGTATTACTTTGAAGTATGGGTGTCAGGCCAGGCTTACAGGTAAATAAATGCCTTTTGTACCACAGCTTTGTGAGAGAACTTCAGAGAAAGAGCTGCAAATTCTCCATGTTTAGACTGAGGATTTAGTGAAGTAGGAAAAGACACTTTCCTGGAGAGCTCAGCGTCAGTTTTCATGCTTTTGGACAATCAAAACCTTTATTATTCAGAGAAACACAAAACCAACAGGCCAGAGCTGTGAAGGTCCTCATGAATCATAACTTCACAGGAATAAAAAGCTTGGTCTGGATTCTGTGTTCCATTTAACAGTTTGCCAGAAGTGATTTTGAATGTTCTGGTGAATCCATATGATTTTATTTCTTTGCCTTGCGGAATATTTTAGTTTGTGGCTTTAGTGCCTAGGACTGAAACTGAATAAACTCACTGCTTATGTGTGGTAGGCTGAGGTTCCTGTTGAAACAATTTTCAGGAAAGCAGCATTTTCCTCTTGCTTTGCTGGATGGAACAAACCTAGTCCACCACTGTGCTTGTTACTGTGCAAATAGAAGAACAGTGATTTAAATTCTCTGAGAATTATTGTACAAAATTAAAGTCTGAGGGGCTAAAAAGCTAAAAAACCCCAACAAACCACAACCAAACAGTAAAGCCAGAAAGAACTTCTGTAGAATCTCTAGCACAAAAAGGATCTAGATACTTTTTGAAATGTAATAATCTTTTTAAATTTTTAATGCTGCTAATCTGGATCATTGGTTACTGTAAGGCTCCTGTTGGAGTAAGGATATTCTGCTTTGAAATGGTGTCACTGAGCAGAAACCTTCAGCAGCACAGAACAGCAGAGCACATCAAATATGAGCAAAATGAAAGTCAAGGAGGAGAAAGGAGCCTTCACAATTAAGAGCAGTGGTGTTTGTTTGATGTCATTATCCAGGTGAGCTTCTGTGTGCTCTTGTACTCTGGTTTATGCACAGAATTTCCTGTCAGATCAGTGAGTCAGCAACTCTTATTTTATTTCAGTTCAGTTGTTTGTGTTTAGACATCCTAAAATGCATTAATCACTCTGCCCTGCTGTTCCAAATGAGCAGGCAACTACTGAGGACACCACAGAGAAATATGGGAAAAAGTAAATGGTGTTACAGAATAGGTTTTCTGTTTCCCTGTGTGTGAAATGCAGCCTAAAAAAGAAGGTGCTTTCTGCAGAAATAGGCAATCAGGTTATGGAAAGGGCCTGGATGTAGTTTGATACTATAAAAAGCAACAGAGTAATAAAGGGCAATAAAACTCTGGTGAGACTCCTACATGAAGTCAAGAAGAATCAAGAAACAGCCTGAGGACAAATCTCAAGAAATGCAGAGAAACAAATGATTTTATAAAAGAAATGTATTTTGGAGGAAGAGAATATGGAGAATGGTTTTGTTCTATAGGGGAGAACTCATTTATCTTTTGTCTGGTTGTGAGGATAAAGGAAAGGGAGAGTGCATGGGAAGTTCTGGCCAAGCAGTTTAAGTGATAGGGGTGACATTGGGAATTGGAAAGCAGCATATAAATGTTCAACAAAGGACAGTCATTTTCTTATATTTAGGAAAAGTTCCAGTAATGGGAACAGACCTCACAGCTCTTAACCATTAATCACTGTACCTTGCAATAAAGCTTCTGAGCTTGGTTGAATGAGTTTTGATGTAATCTTGAATAGCGTTGTTTCTTTTTCCCTTTCAGTAGCACAGTTAGCAGTCTACATGCAAGAGTTGACTCACTGGAGAAATCAAACACTAAACTGATTGAAGAGGTACTTTTTTATTTTAGTGATGTGCAGCATATTGTTTTCTCTGAAAGACAGTTTTTTTAAATGTACTTACATTATTTTAAGCTATGGAAGCTCTATATAATATATTCTCATACCTTTATTTTGGCCTAAAGGAGAGGGCTAGCAGCTGAAGGGACTCAGTTTGCCAGGCAGCCCCTAGCATCAGTACATCAATTCTGTAGAACATTGCAATTTCCAACTTTGGACAGAATGAGAAGAGAATCCTTTCTCAGTGCCAGCTGTCAGTCTGATTTGTGCAGATGACTAGTCTAGAATGGATGACACCAGTTGCTACAAAGAGACAGAAAATAGTTCACCAAGCAATTTCTGTTCCAGTCCTCAGCTTTAGCCAAAGGATTGCTTCTTGCTTGGTTGCTGGCTGCTTACACACAGCTTTCAGACTTGTCTGGTTCTGGTTTGTGTTTATAGCCTGTATTTCTGGTTATCTTTGATGCTTGACTAGTTTCCAATATTTTTAGCTTTATAAGAGAGAGCACACCTTTTTTGGTTAATGAAGGGGAAAATTGAAATCTCTCTAGCTCACTCTGGGAGTAATGTATCCAGACAGAGTGAGAGCATCTTTTCTGTGTTAATTCTCAGAGTATTCTGGTTCCTTTATGAGTTTTCAGCCCAACTGTCCACCTATTTTGATCCTTTGGCCTATAATTCTGACATTAAGCTGGATACTGTAGGCCCCAGTTTGAAATGTCATCTTTTGTAAATATGTTTGTTGTTCATATTGGGGAGGCTTTCTTATGTATGCTGCTCCATGTGACATATTAAGATGCCCAAAAAAGAAAATGAGAACTGGATGAACTTGAAGCCAAGTGGAAAGCAGAAGTTGAGGATGAGGAAAAAGAATTGAGGGTCTTTAAGTCATAGTGGAGCAATGAAAAGAAAGCATGTTCTTCAGCAGACATGAAACAGTGAAGTGTCCTGAACACACTGCTGCTGTGTAGTGAAAGTGACTCATTATTAAACCCAGGAGGTTCGTGCTTTCTTTAAAAACAGCTAGTCCTCTGTTTGGCAGGCAGGGAGAATAGAGCAGATGTCTTGGTCTTGCATTAATCAGAACATTTTATCCTTTATTTCTACTCTCAAAAGTGGTCACAGTGCTTTTTTTATTTGTTTCTTTTCAGTTAGCAATAGCAAAAAACAATATAATTAAACTTCAGGAAGAAAACCATCAATTAAGGAGTGAAAATACTCTGATTTTAATGAAAACACAGCATCATCTAGAGGTATGTTAATTTTACCACTTTTAATATTGTAACATAACATGTTTAATTTTTGTTCAAAAGTTTGTACATCTCAACTTCAAGTAAGCTTAACTTGTCCAAATCTGAAACAACTTTTATAAGGGAAAGGGCTTATTAAATCTGTGGAGCTTTCTAAATGGCACAAGTAAATTGAAGTTCTAGGACAGGAGATTGTTTTACAGCCATATGCATGGGTAGTGTATTCAAGTGACACCCAAGGAGGACAGTACTGCACCAAAGGAGGAGAGTACTGCAGTGTGGATGTTTTGCTGGTTTCACTCAGTTCTCATTATAAAGCCAATAGCCACAGAGCAGGAACAGCTCTTTCCATGTTTGCCCTGTGTTTGGAGGATGTGTTTGTAAGTTTTTCTTCATATTCCCCACAGGTGTTAGATTGTCACAGTTGACACTGCCACAAGAGAGTATCACCATACACTTTCAGAAGGCTGCAGGCATCTGCCCTTCTTGTTCTTCAGCCCAACCTTTTATACCCTCATGGTCATGCCCTGCACCTGTGTGCCCTGTGTTCCCTTAGTGAGGGAATTTTGGTCCATGCAGTTATTAGGGCAGGTATCTTTAGGACTTGGATTGTGTTTAGGGTGAGGAAGATGGTTACAGTTATTGTAGTGTATAGGCAGAAGTTGAGGAGGGTAAGCTCATTGCTGTCAGTGCTGCTCCCCTGGGGCTGGGGCCTCAACCCCGCTCCCAGTCACCACCAACTGTGTCCCCACATGAAACTGATGCCACCAAGGTGCAGAATTTCTGCAGGAGGAAGGCAGAAGCTGTGTGTGTGTTTGCAGGCAGCCAAGGTGGACGTGGAGGCCGAGCTGCAGACGTACAAGCACTCGAGGCAGGGCCTGGATGAGATGTACAGCGAGGCGCGCCGGCAGCTCCGCGAGGAGGCTCAGCTGCGCCAGGTGGGTGCCCCTGCACAGCCCTCACTGCTCTGCAGCCCCACTTCTCCTGGCTTTAGTGCTGCTGCCTTGTACTCCCTTCACCAGCCTTTTCTCTGAGCATCAATATTTCTGTAGTAATGTTGCTGAAGAACGGTAAAAAAAACACCCCACGTTGTTCTTGGATAAATTTTTAGGTAAGCTTTTAGCAACACTGTATGTTCTCTATCTATGCTAAATCTTCCCTGTGAAAGTACAAATACTTCACTTCTATTTTTGTAATTAATACTTAGGCAGCTCTGTACGTGTGAAAAACACTAATCACTTGTTTTTAAAATTTTAGAAGTTTAATAGTAATAAAATGGTTAGAAAAATAGTAATACAATTAGAATAATAGTAATTTGGACAATTGGTATTAGGACAATATGAGACAATAGAAACAAAGAATTACAGACAGTCCAGGTAGCTTTTTCTGGGCAGCACAAGCCCTAAAAAGGACACACAGTTAACAGGGGATTAACCCTTAAAAACAACAGCCTGTTGCATATTCATACAGCTCATACGTGGTGCATAAATTCCATTCAAATACAGGATTCTGTCTGGTCATCGTCAACTTCTTCCTCTGAATCCTAACAGTGGGAAGAAGTTTGTTTCTTCTGATAAGAGGGCAATAAATTCTCTTTCTCTGAAAGATTCAGGTGTTCTCTGGCTGCTGTCTCACTGCAAGTCCTTTCATTACAAAAAAAAAAAAACTATCCTACATAGCATCGTTTCTATTTTAACATTTTTTGTAACCTAAAACTATATTTAACACAGTACTTAAGAGAATTAATACAGCATTACTTTCTAACACAACACATATAATATTCATTTTAATATTTGCAAAAAGCCAGTCATAAAATACACGTTTTTCACAGTACACCATTCTTATAATGTGAGTTGTCTTCTCCCAGAGTTAAAAAACCCCATTGGCCAGTTAGTATATGATTGTCACATTTAGGGATAATTTGCAAAGGTAAAGAGGGGCAGAATTTCTGAAGTGGTAAAATAAGTGGTGCTGCAGTACTGTTAGAGTTTCAAACCAGAAATAAATAATTCCATAATGATTTAAATCCTTTGTGTTGCATTGTGTTGTGTTTTCCAGGATATGGAGAATGAGCTGGTGGTTCAAGTCAGCATGAAACACGAGATAGAGCTGGCCATGAAGCTGCTGGAGAAGGACATCCATGAGAAGCAGGACACCCTCATCGGCCTGCGGCAGCAGCTGGATGAGGTTAAAGCCATTAACGTGGAAATGTACCAAAAGCTGCAGGTAAAGGACAACCTGCTGGTAAACTGCTGAAGGGATTGCAGGGACAGAAATGCATTCTTACCATTCTGGGCACTTGGATGCTGCTGTTGCTGGAGTTTTGGTTTCCTTGTGCTTCTTAGGTCAGCTTGACATTTTGGAATATTGCCTATGTAAGCATGGTTTCATACAAAGAAGTTCTTAAGGCAGTCACTCACTGGGTTTAGCGAAGAAAAGAGCATGGGGATAAGATCATGGCCTGATAATACCCTATGTGAAGTAAAGAGAGTAATAGTGTACTCTAACAAAGACTTTTTTGGCCTGTGTTGTATAAAACAACCAAAAGAATGTAGGCACATAGTGAGGAGTTGAAGAGAAGCCCCGACCTTACAGAGCAGGGAAAGGAAGACAAGAATATGTTAAATGGAAAAAGCTAATTACAGTTTTGGGTTTATTTTTAAATCTGTTAACAAATTAAGAAAATCTCTTAACAATTAAATGCCTTTTGTGCGAGAATATGTATCTCAGGGACCCCAAATGCAGTTAACAAATTACCAAATACCAGTGAATTACTTATGTAAAACAAGAATTTGATTTAGGGAATAAATTCTGAAAACCAGCACAAGAACCCAGTCAAATCTGTGGCAGAATGAGGGGAAAAAATTGGGATGCTGTGGAGGATAATTGAAGTGATGGACAGAGGATTCTATTTTCCAGTCTGCAAATGTGAGGAAACTGGACCAGGGGATGAGAAATATAAATAGAGCTGGAGAAAAAAGTAAGAGAATGTTCTCCAGTGTTAAGATCTGGGGTAGGGGGGTTGATTTGCAGGAGAATCTTGGTGATTTTCTGGACTAATCTCTTTGTCCTTCACTGGTAAGGTTCTAATGGGCTACTTGGTCAGTGAATTTAACTTTGATTTCTAAAGTGATTAACTAAGGAAGGAATTTAAATAGCGTTAAATATTAAATTAAATATTAAATAGCATCTACACTTGCAGAGTATAAAACTACAAATTTTCTAGGCATAAGATTTTACATACTGTTCCCAAGGGTTTTTGGAAAGCAATCCTTAAAGCCCCCCCAAGGTAATGGTGCAATGATACCAATTTCAGTTTTAACCTCTTTTGTAACACAGGTTTCTGAAGATGCAATGAAAGAAAAGAATGAAATAATCAGTCGATTAGAGGATAAGACCAATCAAATTAATGCAACTATGAAACAACTAGAACAAAGGTACAGCCCCATCTTTGTTTCTCTTTATTCACAACTCCACTCCCTTACATCTTACTGCATTCCCACAGCTGCCATTGAAATGTAATTTTCAACTAGAACATTTAAACCAAACCTTCCTGAAACTCCTGATCAGTGCTTTGCTGTTGGACTGTTTTTTTCTGTTTGACAAACAGGCTCACATTAAATACAAACTTAATCTTTCAGTTTTCTCCCTCTACCATTGTTCTTCTGGTCCTAGGTTTTTATGCGGATATCAAAAGTCATTCTTTCAGTTGTTTCAAAATTCTGTTTCCTTATTGCCTACTTTTTCCCCTCCCTGAATGAAATGCAATAGAAACTGAAGCATTAATCTTGCTTATACTTAAGCACATGCTTAATATAAACATTAATGCCTTCAAGGATCACTGGTTGTTTGCTGAAGCTGTTATAATTGTTGTCCATTGCTTTGAAAGTGCCATTATTTTCAATGACTTAATGAGTTTTCACACTGAAAGGTTGAAAAGTGAAAGACTAAAATTCCAGAATATAAATTTACATTATGGTTGGACTGCATGTACTGCATAATACTGAGATATGATTCACATGTTTTAATTTAGTGGCCTTATATGCAACATTGATCTTTCTAATTGTAAAATATAACATATCCATAAGCCCTGTCATGTTGGTGTTTGACATGTCTTTTTTTTCATTTAAATCTGATTATGAAAAACATGCTTATGTATTAAAAAAATTAGTGACATGAATATTCTTTTATTGACATCCTTTTTTCCTCTTTTTTCTTTTCCTTTTTATCCTTTTATCCCGATTTTTGTTTTTACTGTTTTGCTGCCTTCATCTGTCTTTGATTTTTGTCCACTGCATTCATGAAGTGACAAAGATCTGTTAACTCAAACTAGGACTATTGCAATGTCATTCGTCAAATGTGCCAGCAATGAGGCTCAGCACCAGTATAAACTTGTCAAGGATATTTCATTCTGAGAGCTCCTCCAGACCTCTTGTGTTGAAATAATTGCTGATAAAACAGGACTTCAGAGGTTTCCAGTTCAGACTTGAAAGTGGTATTAGAAATCCTGCACTGTAACTGATCGTAGCTGGGTTCTGGTTAGTTTTCTGAAAGAACATCACCTCCGATCTCACTTTACCCCTCCTAAAAAAAAAAAAAAAAAAAAAAAAAAAAAAAATAAATTACTGCACTATTATTAAGCAAATGTAAGCTAGTTTTCTAACGCTATTGAATCACTTCTTTGTCAGATTTTATTTTAAGAGGTTAGATATCTTTATTTGACTGTACATTATTATGACACTTAAATCACTAATTAGTGATTTTCCTGGTTGTTTGGTACTAAGAGATTTACAAAGTAGCCCTTCTGGCTAAACCTTCCCTTGTCCCCTGCTTATTCCTTTCACTTTTAGGCTGTATTTACCCCAATGCACGCTGTCTGTTGGGTTCTGTGGTTGTTACTGGCAGGAGTGGCAGGAGCTGGGGCTGAGCTCCCTCAGAAGGATGGCTGTAAGGAAGGAGGGTGGTGCCAGCATCTCTGCAGTGTGTGTGCAGTGAAGGGATGCCAAAGCTCCACCTCCCTGGTGTCCTGGGGTAAAACACTCTCCTGGAGTCACAGTGTGCTTGGAGCCTGATTCCTGAGTGCTCCAGCAAATCCTGTGCCTGCTGTGCCCAGCCCAGCCCAGCTGCCCTGGCAGGAGCAGCACTGAGCAGGATTTACAGTCAGGGCCCTGGACCTGCCCAACCCGTTTGTCAGCTGAGGTCTCTGCTCTGGGATCAGCACTGTGCTTGTGCCCAAAGCCTTTCCCTGCTCCACCCCTCATCAGGCAGCTCCTGTTGTGCTGTGTGTGAGCTGCTGCTTGCCTGCACTGCAGGGAGAGGAGCTCAGCTGCTCACTGCCCTCAGTACACTCCCTGGTGTTTGCTCTGAGGGCTGTAGTGGATGTTGAGTGGGAAAATGGCCTTAGAGTTTTGCAGCAGAAGGGGATGTTTGTGAAAATGGGGACAGGATGCAGTCCTACAGAAAGGGTTTCTGTTGCATGGTTATGTACTGGCTTATTCCTTGGTTTGGGAGCAGAAACAGCCTTTAACATGAGCTAGCTACTGAAAAATAACTGTCTTCTAACTATCTTCAAAGAAAACCCAAACCAGAAACACAGATTAGGACAGCAGGAAGACCATGACAGAAATGGAAGCCTTATCCACCTCGATGTTATCTATGCAAACAAGTGTTTCTCACAGAATCATCTGGATGCCAAATCCAGCTCAGCATCTGCCTCAATCCCAGCAGTGCAGCCAGCCCTGGTGCTGGGCTGGGGATCGTGCTGCAGCTTTTGGCTAGCAAGCTCCCTTCCTGCCCTGCTTGTGGAAACAGCTCTGCAATTGATTTGGTGATTTAGGGAAGGGTTTAATGTGCTTTTGGTGTTGGTGTGTTGTGTAGCTTCAGTCAGCTCCTGCACTGGGGAGGAACCTGCTCTGTCCCTGCATTCTCCTTCCAGGGCTTGGCCTCTGCATTGCAGATGTGATGGGAGCATTCCTCAGGCCCCTGGGGCAGCTGAGTGAGATAGTGCACCCTTGATAAGGGGGTTTGATTCCAGCCTTGTTCACCTGTTTACCAGCAGCTTTTGGGAACTCCCTCTGGTGCAACTCCATCAGCAGAAGCACAAATGCAGACATATTGCTGACACATCTTGTTTTTAGCTGACAGTGGCAGCTGGGAGTCACTCTGTGCTCAGGGAGCTGCTGAGGGGTGACAAGTCAGCCACCTCACTGGTTCCTCACTTACCTGAGAGGCCCTTGAGGCAGCTGTGCAGAACACAGAGCATCAGGTGGGGACATTCACTGGGATTTTGCAGGCTCCTGTATTCTCCAGACAGGTGTAACCATGATATAGCACAAATCCCCTTTTAGTACATTTACTTTTGTTACAATGCACCCACCAGAGAGGAGCCACAGTGAGCCAATGCATTCCAAGGGAAGTGTCAGCTGAACAAACCTGGAATTCAGAAAGAAAAGATTAAATCAAACAACAATCCCTCATTTCTTGATTAATCACTTTGATTTGTCTATAGTATGGAGCTATTTTCACCAGTGTAAGAATGCATTATTTTTAATACAGACTATTTAAATGAATTATGATGTAGTTGAGGTAGTTCTGTAAATGTAGTGGCAGCTGTCAGGGTGTGTTCTGTTGTGTTAGGCTAGTGAAGTCTCTTGCTGTCTGATTGCAGTGCTCTGTAGCAACCTCATGCCTCAGTTGTTTTGAGCTGCTTTTGCACAACTCATGCTCTGCCCTGTCCTAAAGGGTGATCAGTGCAAGCCGAGGACTCTTCAGAACTTGGGGGGTAAAAGCTTCAGAAATGACACATGAACGTATGCTAGAGGAAAAAGAAAAGCTTCAATTCTAAAATCTGTATCATGCTTTGGCACCTGTTATTCATGAGCATAAATAAAACAATTATTACTTACAGTGGTTACTCTCTGACTGTATGCAAACCCAGGAGCTAAGTTCTCTAGGCATTGTATGGATTTCTCGTTTGAGTTTGTGAGTTTCCCCCAAACTTTGTTTTTATTTAGAAATGTTTCTATTTCCCCATTTTTCTTTTATTTGTCTTCTTCACCCTCTACACCCTAGTTCTAGCTTCAGTTTTACCCAAAGTTGATTTGAATTACACCAGATTGCAGCAAGCAGAGAAGGCTCAAATGGAGGCTGAGGCTGAGGATGAGAAACTTAAACAGGAGTATGTGAATAAATCTGAAAGCCTGCAGAACGAATTCTCCCAGAAGGAGAAACAGCTGTGAGTATTTCTTCCCTGTTTGGAAAAATGCATGGCAGTAAACATTCTGCATTTGCAATATGTCCTCTGTCCTAGTGCAGGCTGCTTGTTGTTAAATGGTTTTGAACAGAATGCAAATACTAAAGATCTTTGTGGCAGGTACTGGCAAGGCAGAAGAAAATCTGTCATTGCAAGGAAGCCAGACTGGCTTTGGGTGCCTCTAAAATGACATCCAGCTTGAAAGGAAGAGAAAAACAGCATTATTTCTTGGCTAAAAGTGCCAACTTAATTCAGGAGGAAATTATCCTGAGTGGGGGAAAATACATAGTGGAGTAGTGGTAAAACACACTTTGAACAAAGCCCACAAGTAGGGAGTAGTGTAAACTTTTACAGAAATGGCACAATAATAGTTTGATTGATCCAGAATAAGGATGAGGTAGAAGTGGTTTAACTACCACTGCACAGGAAATAAAAAGTGAAAATCCAGTGGAGTCATAAAAGTTAAAAGCTAATTTAAAAGCCAGCCCTCTGTCTTTCTCCTGTTACATCCTTCAGTACTAATTTAAATCAGTTAGAACATAAAGTTAGAAGCTCCCTGTAAGGAGAGGTGCTCTCTCTCTTGGGGAAGATAAAACATCAGTCATTGAAGTAAATCTTTGGTACAAAGATTGGGGCTTAAAAATTAGTGATTTCCAGCCCAGTTATTAGCCCTCCCCTGCCTCTCTCAGAACTCTGAATTTCAATCCACTTGTTCAACTGTCATGACAAATGTTCACTTTGCTACCACAGTCACCTCTGCAGATTTGGGCAAAAGAACAGTTCACACCCCAGCCTTAGAATTCTGCAATTCTGAAACCTCCAGGTCATGTTCACTTCTTTTCCAGCCAGATGCTGAGGTAGTGTCCCAAAATGTAAGTCTTTCCTTTAAAAGTGGGTTTGTTTTAAAACAGGAAAATTAATGTGGCTGTAGGTTTCCCATCAAAAGACCGTGCATGAATACTCTCAGATTTTATTTCCTCTTTTCCTGTGGTGACACAGTTTGAATCCAGGAGGTTGAACAGTGTGCTTCCACCACCATAACATTCTGAACACCAAGTCTTCCATGAAACCAAGAGTAAAATTCCAGCAGGAATGGCTCTTCTGTCAGAGTAGCCCTAACTCCTTTCGCTGGAGTTCAGTTAAGCCAATAGAATCTCTATCCCTGTTCGTGCTGAACCTCAGCTGTGCAGAAAGCTCAATAAAAATAGTAATTCAAAGTCCTTCCTCCTTTATTTTCAGTTCTGTTCAAAATGCCATAAACCTTAGTCTAAAATAGAAGATTCACATCTAAGGGTGTAAAATGAAATAACTTTTATGATATCAGAGATACCTGCAATGATTGTCTGCATCACCAATGACACTGTGGCTGGTTGGTTTGGTTTATTTTAGAAACAAGCTGTATAAAGTTAAGGGGTTTTGCCTTATGCTTGTTTTAAAAATACTTCAGAATTTTGTGGTTAGTCTTCTCTTACTCATTTATTTCAAAGGTCAGCTCTTCAAAATTATGCCATATTCCTGGTCCTTTAAATAAACTTACTTTGAAAAGCATTTTCTAAATGACTGTGCTTTGTTTATTACACTGATACCTAAAATATCATTATATTGACACGTTATTTCTGTTTTAGAAAACATGTAACTTAATTGTTATGGTAATAGTCTGTTGCACCCAGAAATAAACTCAGTTTTGTGTTCCAAAGTGATACTGCTGTGCACAGTGATTTTTGTTTTGTTTTCCCTGTTGTAGGCTTCAGCTGGAAACAGACCTGAAGATAGAAAAGGAGTGGAGGCAAACCCTGGAGGATGATCTTCAGAAGGAAAAGGAAACTGTGTCTCATCTGAGAACAGAGACCCAAGAAATAGTTACCCTTAAGAAAGTAAATTCTGCAGCAAAGTTTGACTATAGTAATTTAGAAATGGACTGCAATGTTATTTATGGACTTAGACATGGTATTGTAAAGAATTCCTGCAAATATATGAGAAAGATTACATTAATGTGTTCTCACAAATAGAATGATGAAAAAAATGGGCTTTTTAGTCCTCAGAGCAGAGCTCAGTACTTTGGATAAGGAGAAATGAAATCTTTCTTTCCTTTCTCAGTTGTGCTGGGGGCTCTGTCCTCACTGTGGGCTGCACCTGTGGCTCCCTGTGCTCCTGGCCTCTCCATCACTCAGATTTATTTTCCAGGGTTCATCTCCATCACTCAGGTTTATTTTCCAGGGTTTATCTCCATCACTCAGGGTTATTTTCTCCCTGCAGTGGGGTACAGAAGCAGAAATGTTTCTTTATCTCTTGGGGTCTGAGAGAGTTTTCTCCTGAGCAGTTGCTGTTCAGGGTTTGAGGCAGTGTAGGGGTCACTCATGCACTTGGCTTTCTCAGTAGGAGCAGTTCCTAGGCAGTAGGGCAAGCACAATTTGAGAACAATTTGGCTTCACTTTATTTTATTTTTGTTTTGTTTTAAGGAGTTCCTTAAACTTCAGGAGAAGAACAAGCAGCTGAAAAGCACATGTGAGGACCAAGAGGCTGCTCTCCAAGAACTGGCATCCAAGCTGAGCGAGTAATTTTATTGTTCATGATCACTTATACAAATAGTTTTTGTCATAGACACTTGAATCAAGGAAAATAGTGGGACAGTGGTAGTGCATATTAGACAGTATATGACAATATTATTGTTTTGGTAACTAACCAGTTGGGAGAAGTCAATGTGTTTGTTAGGTCAGGCTTGGTAAATTTTACTTGTGGCTGGTGGGGTAATGACAGTGCTGTGAACAGAAAATCCAAACCAAAACAGTTTGAACAAATGCAGTTTGAAGGGCATTAGGCTTTGTTCTGCAGGAGAAGAGTTGCCTGGTTTGGCATTCCCAGGAGCCCCAAGGAGAAGGTAACAGCTCTGGCTGCAGCAGGGCAGGGCGGCTCTTCCTGAGCCCCAGCCTGACAGCTGCTCACTCACTTCCCCACCACTGGCACCAGGGAGAGAACTGGAAAAGCAGAAACTGGAAAACTCATTAAGAGTTCAGATAAAGGCAGTTTACAATGGAAAAGAAAAGCCACAGATGCAAGCAAAGCAAAGCAAGGAATTAATTCCCAGCTTCCCATGGTTGGGCAGGTGTTCAACCACCCCCAGGAGAGCAGGGCCCATCACATGGAATGGTGCCTGGGGAAGGCAAAACTGCATCACTGCAAATGCCCCCCTTCCCCTTTCCCCCACTTTATATACTGAGCAGGATGCCATTGGTCTGGAATATTCCTTTGGATATCCCTTTTATCCTGGCTGTCCCCTCCCTTCCATCACCCCCAGGAAAGGCCTTGGCTCTGTGTGAGCTCTGCCCAGCCCCAACAGCAACATCCCTGTGCTATCAAACTGTGCTCAGCACAAACCCAGAACCCTGGGAGGGAATGAACCCAAGCCCAGGTGAAGGTTTGGGAAGGTTAGGGAAGGGAAGGTTAGGGAAGGGAAGGTTTGGGAAGGGAAGGTTTGGGAAGGGAAGGTTTGGGAAGGTTTGGGAAGGTTTGGGAAGGTTTGGGAAGGGGAGGGAAGGGAAGGGAAGGGAAGGGAAGGGAAGGGAAGGGAAGGGAAGGGAAGGGAAGGGAAGGGCACACCTGGCAGACAGCACATTCCTCACCCTCCTGACTGTTCCATGGTGCTGAAGCTTCATTTAATGATCTCTGTGTTCTCAGCAGTCTGCTGTGGTTCCTGTGGCCTTGATGCCCTGCAGGATAGCTTTGTGTGTGGGTCCTGTGACCCAGATCTCACTGGGTTGGCACTGGATGCCTGTGGGGAGGCTGCTTCCTCCAGAATGACATAATGTGGTCTTGTACTCTTGTTCAGAGGATTTGGCTTTACATTTAAGTACCTAAACCAGCTTTTGACATTGTTGGAGCATAACTGACCATGTAGAAGTTTGAAGTAGCTTTATCTTATTCCTTAGATCAAAGCTGAAAATAGAAGATATAAAAGAAGCTAACAAGGCATTGCAGGTCAGTAGCATTTTGAGAAAATAAACTTTTCTTAAACTGTTCTTTTTGAAATGTTTCATAAGCATGAGAAGCCTTCTCTCCTGCAGCAGTTCCTCCAGAGAGACTCACTGTATGATTTCCTCCAGTGGGAGGGAGCCACACTCCCTTGTAACCTCCTGGAAAAAGTCCATTTGCTTTTGATTTTCCTTGTTTGGTGCACAGCTATGCATTTTGGCCCTTTTCTTGCAGTGGCACACACCCTTCTGTCATTTACAGAGTGTATCTGGGGCAGAATGTGAAACCAGCTGAGTACTTCTCAGTGATCAATAAATACTTGATCATCCTAAGAAACAAGAGAACTTGTAGCACCAAAGCTGATAAAATATGATGGGCAATAGCAGCAGGTTTGGGACTTTGTTAAAGGCAGCAGGGAGCACTTGGGAGCAGAGATTGTGTGCACAGGTTGGATGGTCTGGTGTGTCACCTGGCACATTGCTGCACTCCAGGTAAAAGTGACAGAAATGGTGGAGCACACTTCTGGGTTTATTAAGTGGTTTAAACAGAAGGAAATTCACAATTCCTGACACTGTCCTGTTTTTTTTGTGCCTCCCTGCATCTCGAGGGCTGTTCCCATGTGCTGAGCAGGGACATTGGCTTCACTTGGAGGCTTGGATGCCTTTGTGCTTTCCCAGCTGAGGCACTGCCCAGCTTTAGCACCCCAAGCACATTCTGTGTGCACCTGTGCTCTTGTTTGCAGTGTTTTGGAGCAGCCCTGTGCTGCTCTAGGGGGTCTTTGTGACATTACTCTGCTCCCAGGGCCCTGAGCATTCAGGCAGTGAATGTTCTGCTCTTGATTTGTCTTCTCCCCTGGAGCCCAGAGTTTAACTTCATCAGAGAAACATAATTATGGTAATTTTTTCTCCAGGGCCAGGTTTGGTTGAAGGACAAAGAAGCCACTCATTGCAAGCTGTGTGAAAAGGAATTTTCACTTTCCAAAAGGAAGGTAAAACTTTAACGAGATTTCTCCCAATGTATTATGTATTATTTACAAGTATTATGTAATTACTATTACAATGATGATGTAAATAATAATTATCTTTGAGGTGTGGCATGACATGTCAATGATCAGGTAAAAGCAGAGGTATTTTTGAGATATTTTTCTGGTTCTTTGATACATACAATGCAGCTGGGCCCTAATTTCAAAAGAAACAGTGTCATAGTAAATTTCCACAGAGCAACTTGGTTAAAAATTATTTAACTACTTTGTTGAATTGTTATCTCAAACTCTTATCAGCTCTGGCACTGTTAGAATTTGACATGTGTAGAAGTCTTTTTATGGCATTTTTTATACACTAGAGTAAGAAAATATGAGTTCGTAATTTTAAAGTAAAGTATGGTGTTAATTTCCAAGCTTTACTAATTTGCGCAGGAAGTTTCCTTTACCTTTTTATGTTAAATCTCAATTAGCTTCTGACAGAGGCATTCAGTATTTCAGATATCATTGCTCATGCTGTATTTTTCTATAGCAGAATACATCCTTAATCCAGAGTGTGAATGAAATCTTCAGCACACACACATATTATATTTATATATATATAAAAGTCTAGAAAGACCATGTGTCTGTCTGTGGTGCAGTCCTAGACAAACACCATTTGTGTGGGATTGCATCACAGTTTGGGATGCAGATCCATTTTCTTTTGCAGACTGGCTCCCAGAAGGAGTCAGGAATTACAGTTTGGATTGTGCTGTGTGTATTTTGTTGGTATCCAATTACCAAGTACATTTCCATTGTAAATTTCAATGTTTACTCTCTGCCCGTGCTTTAGCATCACTGTAGGAACTGTGGGGAGATCTTCTGCAATGCCTGCTCTGACAATGAGCTGCCCCTGCCCTCCTCCCCAAAGCCAGTGCGGGTCTGTGACTCCTGCCACGCCATCCTCATACAGAGGTGCTCCTCCAATGTGCCATAAGGGATTTGTTCATTCTGCTGCTCAGCTCATCCTGTACAAACCACCACACCAACCAGAGAGTGTAAACAGCATTTCCAGACTGTGAGGTAAGCAGTGTGGAGTTGCAATCTCAAGGTACTGTGGATGAGTTACTTCTCTGCTTCCTCTTGAGACAAATGGAGACAATGGGACCAAATGTAGAAAATGCACATCTAAAAAGAAAAAGAACCCAGAAGGGTATGTTGGTCTGCCAAATGCCTCGGCAGCTTTTTTGGGAGGAAGCAGGGCAGTTTATACAGGACAGTCAGTGTTAATGTGTGTTGGATGAATATTTCAGTTGTTAAGATGATCTGGAGGAAGGTGATACCCCTACAGACTCATGTGCCACAAGTCCAACCTAATCCTGTGCCTGTGACAGGCTGTTGGGAAGCAGAACCCTGCAGTAGCTGGTTTTAAATTGTACTGCAGAAAAGCATGGCAATTAATGCAGTGGTCTGAGAAGTTGTTGCCAAATTCCTGTGTTCGTTTACTTCTCTGCATTAGCAGAGTTGGTACATCCCAGAATATCCCAGAACATGGCACTGCAGCTGTTTTTGGGTGAGGGAGCTGTGCTCAGCCAGGGCACAGGATTTTGTACACCCCAGAACATCCCAGAATGTGGCACTGCAGCTGTTCTGGTGAGGGAGCTGTGCTCAGCCAGGGCACAGACAGTGCTCAGGGCACTCCTGGAGGAAGGTGTGTTTTGCTGAATGATCTGCTCACATGAACTATGAATTTGGTATATATGTGTTCCACTGAAGGGGAGCTGTTCAGCACAGGCCTCTTGTCTGACATTGTCTGTAACCTTGAACAAGTCTCTGCAGCGTTTTCATGCCAGTCATGCTCTCCAGCTTGTGCGTGGAGTCGCTGCACAGCTCCAGAAACCACCTGGAAAGGCTGGGATGGAATGCTGGGGAACACATCCTTTCTGTGCTGCACAGGGAGCCTTTTCCTTATTTTGTCACCATCTTTCTCAAACCTTCAGAGCTGGTTGCTAAACTTCATTGTTTTGCAGAGCACTTTTGAGCCCTTGTGAGTCCACCCACTCTTGTCACTGATGGTAACTTTTGTTGGAATGTAGGATCCTTGTTCTTTCCATAGGGAATAGAAATAATATCCTTTGATAAACTGCCCTNTGGTGCAGTCCTAGACAAACACCATTTGTGTGGGATTGCATCACAGTTTGGGATGCAGATCCATTTTCTTTTGCAGACTGGCTCCCAGAAGGAGTCAGGAATTACAGTTTGGATTGTGCTGTGTGTATTTTGTTGGTATCCAATTACCAAGTACATTTCCATTGTAAATTTCAATGTTTACTCTCTGCCCGTGCTTTAGCATCACTGTAGGAACTGTGGGGAGATCTTCTGCAATGCCTGCTCTGACAATGAGCTGCCCCTGCCCTCCTCCCCAAAGCCAGTGCGGGTCTGTGACTCCTGCCATGCCATCCTCANGGCTGCACACAGGTCCTTTAGCTGTCCTTGCACCTTGTTTAGCTTGGCTTTGTCTCTGAGGATAGGGATTTAGTGAACATCCCAAAAGCTAACATAACTATTCTTTTTAACACCTCAATGTAGTTGCTTATGTAGCTTTTGTAAAGAAAAATGTTTTTAAAATGACCTGATGTAACTTTTTGTAAAATACCACACAAATACTTGTAAATCTGTAAATAACTTTTGGAAAAAAATNATACAGAGGTGCTCCTCCAATGTGCCATAAGGGATTTGTTCATTCTGCTGCTCAGCTCATCCTGTACAAACCACCACACCAACCAGAGAGTGTAAACAGCATTTCCAGACTGTGAGGTAAGCAGTGTGGAGTTGCAATCTCAAGGTACTGTGGATGAGTTACTTCTCTGCTTCCTCTTGAGACAAATGGAGACAATGGGACCAAATGTAGAAAATGCACATCTAAAAAGAAAAAGAACCCAGAAGGGTATGTTGGTCTGCCAAATGCCTCGGCAGCTTTTTTGGGAGGAAGCTGGGCAGTTTATACAGGACAGTCAGTGTTAATGTGTGTTGGATGAATATTTCAGTTGTTAAGATGATCTGGAGGAAGGTGATACCCCTACAGACTCATGTGCCACAAGTCCAACCTAATCCTGTGCCTGTGACAGGCTGTTGGGAAGCAGAACCCTGCAGTAGCTGGTTTTAAATTGTACTGCAGAAAAGCATGGCAATTAATGCAGTGGTCTGAGAAGTTGTTGCCAAATTCCTGTGTTCGTTTACTTCTCTGCATTAGCAGAGTTGGTACATCCCAGAATATCCCAGAACATGGCACTGCAGCTGTTTTTGGGTGAGGGAGCTGTGCTCAGCCAGGGCACAGGATTTTGTACACCCCAGAACATCCCAGAATGTGGCACTGCAGCTGTTCTGGTGAGGGAGCTGTGCTCAGCCAGGGCACAGACAGTGCTCAGGGCACTCCTGGAGGAAGGTGTGTTTTGCTGAATGATCTGCTCACATGAACTATGAATTTGGTATATATGTGTTCCACTGAAGGGGAGCTGTTCAGCACAGGCCTCTTGTCTGACATTGTCTGTAACCTTGAACAAGTCTCTGCAGCGTTTTCATGCCAGTCATGCTCTCCAGCTTGTGCGTGGAGTCGCTGCACAGCTCCAGAAACCACCTGGAAAGGCTGGGATGGAATGCTGGGGATCACATCCTTTCTGTGCTGCACAGGGAGCCTTTTCCTTATTTTGTCACCATCTTTCTCAAACCTTCAGAGCTGGTTGCTAAACTTCATTTTTTTGCAGAGCACTTTTGAGCCCTTGTGAGTCCACCCACTCTTGTCACTGATGGTAACTTTTGTTGGAATGTAGGATCCTTGTTCTTTCCATAGGGAATAGAAATAATATCCTTTGATAAACTGCCCTCACTTGCACTCACTGCCCTGCACCCTGCTCCCTTTGCCACTCCAGCCCTGGATCCTCCAGGACTTCCAGCCCTGTAGTTCCTCTAGCTGTGGGCTTGGAGAGCTCTGCTGGCAGCACAGGGAGGCTGCACACAGGTCCTTTAGCTGTCCTTGCACCTTGTTTAGCTTGGCTTTGTCTCTGAGGATAGGGATTTAGTGAACATCCCAAAAGCTAACATAACTATTCTTTTTAACACCTCAATGTAGTTGCTTATGTAGCTTTTGTAAAGAAAAATGTTTTTAAAATGACCTGATGTAACTTTTTGTAAAATACCACACAAATACTTGTAAATCTGTAAATAACTTTTGGAAAAAAAAATAAATTTAAGTTATCTGAGAATAATGTCACTTAATTTAAATTTGTAATTCAGAGTATTTTACTTTATTAAGTTCAAGTTGCTTAGAAAGCCTTTGCCTGTGCTGGGCAGTGGGGTACCCTGCCAAAGGCACAGTCAGGTGCTGCTCAGGTGCTTCCTGAGGGAATTTCCAGGGGGGCTTTTGTGGGGCAGGCATAGAGGGAGCCGGGTTTGATGCAGGATAGAGAGGGAAGGATAAACCAATCTGTATTGCTTTAATAAATAACTTGTGAAAAGGGATGCAACTAAACAGAAATAATTTAAAATAAGCAGTCTTTTAAAACAAGAATGTAGTGCATTTCCATAATGTGCAATGAATTAATTAATTACTTAACTGCCATCTTTTCCTCCCCTCTGTGCTGTCCTGTTTGCACAGGAAAAGTGTGTAATGTTCAGATTGCTGTTACTGACTGCAGGTAAGACTTCTGCCCTTACCAAAATGAATGCTGGATGTTCCATATGGTTCCTTGGCATCAGACTGCATACCTGGCCTGCTTTTAAGGTTTTTGGACACTGCTGTGACTGATGCTGCATTTCTGTCTTTCTGTAAAACCCTGCTCTTGATCCTAAATCCTTCTCACACAGAGAAGAGCACAGGAAGAGCTCTGGGGTACCCACAAGAACCTGGAGCTGTCAGACAGGATCAGAGCAGCATTTTATTCCTTTTGGGAAATGAAGCCACATCTGCTGTGCTGCTCTGGGAGCGTTAACCAGCCCCAGAGTCACTCCCTGCTCCTCGTGCCCCTGTGCAGGCTCGGGCGTGGGCAGTGCCCGTGTGTGCTCCGCCTGCCCCTCTGTGCCCGGTGCTGCCCGGCAGGAGCCGGCACTGCCATGGCCGGCCCCTGGGAGCGGGCACAGCTCTGGGAGCGGCTCTGGAGCGGCTCCTCTGCCGCTCCGCGGGGCTGCTGCAAGCCGAGGCTCGGGGCTCAGGCTGCTCTCGTGGTGCTGCAGGGACAGCACAGGCACAGGGGACTCGTGTCCCGCACAGCACAGGTGTGCTGCCCGGGGCTGCAGTGAGCTCACTGCCCATAGCACAGTCCAGCTCCCGGGGCTGCAGTGAGCTCACTACCCATAGCACAGCCCAGCTCTGGGGCTGCAGTGAGCACAGATTGCCCGAAGCACAGCCCAGCTCCCGGGGCTGCAGTGAGCTCACTCTGCCCGAAGCACAGCCCAGCTCTGGGGCTGCAGTGAGCACAGATTGCCCGAAGCACAGCCCAGCTCTGGGGCTGCAGCGAGCACAGATTGCCCGAAGCACAGCCCAGCTCTGGGGCTGCAGCGAGCACACTCCGCCCGAAGCACAGCCCAAGCTCGGGCAGGTGTCAGCTCCTCCTCCCAGGATGGAGCCCCAGCTGTTCCCAGGGAGGGAGGAGGCGCTGCAGAGCCGCGCATCTCGCTCTCTGCCGTGCCCACGCTAACGGCCTCCTGCATGTGCACCTTTCCTCCACCTCACTCTAAGGTTCTTCCCCTGCAGTTGAATTATCTCTGGTGCTACCCCTGCCACTTGGGAAGCACCTCAGCTTCCCTGGCAACAGAGCAAGAGCCCCCTAATTCTGCAGCCAACAACGGTTCAAGTGTTCAAGGACTCATTTCCCCTCCCCTTCCTAGTCAGTGCTGGGAAAGCTTCCTGTGCCAGTTGCCCTTTGCAGCTCTCCCACTCCCTCTGACACCCAGCCACCGTCTCTGGTGAAATAAACTCCATTCTCCTCTCTCCCACAAGAAGACATTTATTACAGATTTAACACAGTACTAGCAAAACAGGTGAGACTTGCAATACCCAAGATCACATTTGACATTTTAAGGGAGGCATTGAGGACAAAGCAGTTAATTTGGGAGATCACACTGGCTCAGAAGAATAAATACCTTTTTCCATTACACATCAGGTATGTTAAGTGTCTTCAAACAGTAAGTTTCTTACATATCTTACATGTCACAAATGCACAGAAAGTTTTATCACCGTGTTTGGGTTGTGTGTTACTGAAAAGGTACTGGGCCTATAGACATTTCAAAGATCTTGGCTTCCAATGAGCCCCTATGTAGAATGGTTTTGCAAACCTTGAACAAATACAGACAAATCAGCTCTCTGCAGTGAAAAAAATGCTGAACCGTGTTTAAATACAATAAATTCAAGAAAGAAAAGAAGTAACTTGCTTCCAAACCCCCCACTCTTCCTAGAGCATGTTTGTGAGAAAGATCAGAAGTGAAAAGCATCGAATGAACCAGTACTTGACCTATGTGCTGTTTGGTAGGCTGGCAGGTTACAGGTGTGAAATGCAGCAAGGTGGAAACCAACGTGGCCATGGCTGCTGTGGGGCACTGAGGGCTGCTGCTCCTTCACAGCTGTGCATTTGCTGGGGTGCTGGCAGCAGGAGGAAGCCAGAGCAGTGACTGAGCCTGCACAGCGTTCTGCTGTGCTGCACTTAGCACATACAACTTACCAAAAGGGTTTAGGAAAGTAATTACCAAATAAACTAACCTACTCATCTACCCTTCTCCCCTAAACAAGTGAATGTTTCAATTTGCTCACTAGACCAAGATTACATAGAACTGAATCAGTGTTCACAGGAGTTACAGTACAACCACCTTTATGGAACCATAGTACAACATTTTAAACCGACTGTAGTCTGGAATATGTAATACATCCTTAGGAGTAACTAGTATAAAAAGTATCAACATCAGTGGTTTGAATATAAAAATTTATTTAAAGTCAGAGTATGCAACAAATAAAACCTACAGAAAACAGATTTTCCCATCACAATCTGTTGCTTACCAAATAATATTGTGAAAACACATTCCTTCAGTCATTATAAAGTTCTTAAAATACAAAAGAAATTAAATTTTGTAAGAAAGTCTAGTAGACCAGAGACTGTTTCTTCCAAGATGTTTTGCAGAAGCAAGGCTATCCTTCAATACATCCCACGCCAGCCTCCTCCACCCATACTGCCTTGCCCATAGTATCCTCCACTATTTCCACTGCCACGACCTGCAAACGATTGGCACAAGGTCACACATACACACCTCAAAGGGAGAAAAAGTGGGATGGGTGACACAGAACAACTGGTGAAGGTGACAATGTACACCAACAATGCTCCAGCACTACTGCTCTTAACCAGTGTGTGCAGCACAGAGTGCAAAGGCCCCAGAGACTGAGTTTCAGAAACCAGTGCCCCTGTTTCCCCTGCCCCAGCCCAAGGCCCAGCACCCCTGTCCCCCCCAGTTACTCACACACATTTAGAGAGAACTTGTACTCACTGTATCCACCCAGGCCATCAGGGGTTCCGTATCCACCGCTGTAATTGCTGCCCATCCCCATTCTACCAACAGAGCCGTACCCTTGATCTGCAAAGCCACAAGTGCAACGTTACCAGCCTGGAACTCATCAGCCTTGGCACAGCACCAGCTCAGTGTACAATGGATGCCTACCCATTCCATCTCTGCCATAGCCTCCCATTCCAGAGCCACCTCCAGCAGTGGAATTCAGGAACAGCTCAATATACCGATGCTCTGTAGGAAGCAAAAAGGCTCAGTTTGTGTTGTGTTTTCCAGACCAGAAGCAGAGGTACAGATTAACCCCCACCCCCTCACAGGCAGCAAGCCACAAACAAGCGAGTTTGTAACATGGGAAACAGGGAAAGCTCAGGAGGGATGTGCTGCTCCCAGCCCTGCTGGAGCCGGCCCAGCAGCACCAGGGAAGGCGACACTCACGCATGTGATTCTTATCCTTGGACATGGCAGCCACTGCATCCTCGTGTGTCACAAACTCCACATCTGCCTCTCCTGTGGCTCTTCCATCTGCTCCAATGTCAATGTGAACTCTTATAGGGTTCAGTGGGGAGAAAAACTAGGGAAAAAACAAATTCAAGAACCAATCATGTTAATGCAGAATTCAAGCCAGGTACTTTTTTTTCCATTTGCATGGTTAGTGGTGCACTGCTTTAATTCAATGCCATCCTAGCACACAGATTTACCTACTCATTTCTCAATGCTGCTTGTGGGACACTCAGCATAGGTCAGCCTACGTTTACAACCCATTGTTGCTGCACAGCCTGGAGAGATGCAGAGCCTGAGGAGCTTTCTTTGAATGCACAAACAACTCCTGCCCACACACTCTGCTCTGAGCAGCACAGATAAATGTGATGGCATCCTGGACAAGAAAATCATCAGTTGGTTTCCATTTGGCTCTGCTCTTCCAGATTTCTCAAAGCAAGGACACATTCATGGAATTCAAGAGAAGGTGCCTGTTAACAGCACTGCTCTTCCTCACTGCCCCAGACCTGAGCCTGACATTTGGCCCTTGCTGTCAGAGCCTTTACCCTAAATGGAACAATCAAACTGGCACAAGAAAATCCACCTCCATTTAAGTAAACCAACCCACCCACAAAAGCAAACAAGCAAAAGCTTAAGAATGGAGCTCTGCATATGTAATACACAGGTGCCACTGGCAAGACAGCCTCTCTCCAAAGACATGCTATGTTTAAACCTGGCCTTGTATCCCAAGAAAACCTTTTCCCCACTGCAACACATCTGCACTGACTCAAGAATGCATTCCCAAGATCCTGCAGATGCACCTCTCCCTGCCACCCTGATCTCTTACAAGAGGGACACAGTCCTCTCCAAGCCAACACAGCCTGCCCACCCTGCCTCTCCTGAAATAAAGGCTCAGAAAGGCCAACAAACAAATATGCAAACTAAGCAATTTAGGTTTCACACCTTCTGCCATTTTGACAAAACCAGATAAGCTTAAAAATCCTAAAGGCCTTAAAATGAGGATACTGATTACAGCAACTGTTGTCTCTGCAATCCATCTTTTATGGACACGAACGAGCAGAGAGTGCAGGGATTAACGTTAAATATAGCTTTGCTGACTTCTCTGGTAATCCCACCTCAGACAGTACTCTATACAAGCTGGTTAAGTTTGTGCAGCTGTAGCAGTGAGTGGTT
This sequence comes from Spizella passerina, assembly GCA_013401375.1. Lineage (NCBI taxonomy): Eukaryota > Metazoa > Chordata > Aves > Passeriformes > Passerellidae > Spizella > Spizella passerina. The sequence goes on from WBNQ01046525.1 coordinate 38,177, forward strand.
TGAGAAGGCTCCCCCAGGTGGGCTGGGACAGGCAGGGACATGCACGCTGCTGGCAGGAGAAGCCCTTTCCCCCGTGGTACTTACGTTAGCAATATCGTTTTCCGTGGCTCGGAAAGGCAGCCCTCTCATGTGAACAAAATGACCTCCACCATGGAACCCCGACCCTGCATCTCCAGCTCCATAGCCATGGCCTCCCATGCCTATTGGAAAACCCAAACCAAAAAAACCCACACACCTCTAAGATCATGAAAAGCCAAAAGTCATCACTACTCTTTTTCTGAAAGCACTTAAATATACCAGTGAATGCATGGTGTTTACACTTCCCACCTATCAGCCCAAACCTTATCCAGAAGCCCTGCTAAGCAATCTATTTACCTTTTCTTAGGACTGCCCAGGCCCCTCCCCTTTTTAAACAGCCTCCTTTACCAAATGGCAGAACGAAACTATCATCTCTGTCTTGGAAAATACTGTGTCTTGCAACTCAAGTAACAGGGAAACCTTTTCAGACAAACTATGAATTTGTTTTACCTCTCCCATCCCTCATCCTGTCGTCATAGCCGTCGTTTCCGTAGCCATAGTTATTATAGCCACCATAATCATCAAAGCCACCATACCCTGTGCAGTGGAGAGAAGGAGAGGAGCCATCACATCACTGCTCACAGCTCACACAGCAACGCACACACAACACTCAACTCTGCAGTCTCTGGGCAGCCAGCACTTTGCAACACCGCTCTGCACACTGTCAAACCTGCATTTCTGAACATGGTGCAAAAGTACATTGTTTTAATGTAACACAGACTGAAACATGCAAATGGAACGATCTGATTCTAATGAAAATAGCTCCCTTATTATTAACATTCATCTTAAATACTCAGCCACATGTTTTGATATACGACAATTTTTTTTTCAGATAAATACATCCAACCTAACGGGCATCACAGCTACTGCCATTTCTCATTTCTTGACAAGTATGTCAGACACATGGAACTGCCAAGAGAACCTGTGTTCATTAGATGAACATACCACCGTCATATCCACCACCTCCTCGACGCATTCTGTCATACATACTTCCACGCCCAGCTCCATAATAACCCCCTCTTCCTCCCAATGGTCTATCATATGGTCCAGGTCGCTGTTGTCCCATCATTCTTCTTGGCATGTCAGAGAATCCTCTGATTTCGCTCTTACTACTTTTGAAGATTTCAATGTATCTAGTAAGAGAGGATTTTCAAGGCACCAGTAAGAACACAGGCAGAAGCAGTCTGAATTTTACAAAAGGCCATACTACATTTTCTAGAGCCAAACGTACAAGCCAATAGCAGTGACTAGAAATACCATACAACTTAAGCTTCTCCTCAAAACTGTAAGAATCTTAAGTGTATTTTAAAAAACCCACTTTAGAGTGGCAAAAATTACTATGTGAAAGTTCTAGCTGTACAAATTAAGCTTAAAACATGTCTTTCCAGTATGAGAAACATACTGTTGAAAAACAATGGCCGTAGCAGCATTTATCACAAATTACCCTACACGAGCATGACTGAAACAGTTTTCTGAGTTTAGCAAACTACCCAGTGCAATACTGGCTCCCCCACCCCCCAAATCTACTGTATTTCCCAAGTTAACTTAGGATCAGTTACAAAAATTCTTAAAAACAGCCAATTCCCCAATGGTCCCCAACCCCCCAAAAGCATTACTGACCCACAACCCCCAAAAAAGAAAGATTTAACACCATCCCAAACTCTCCATCCCCACCTGTGCCCTATTCTTTCCTTGTGTTTCCCCAGAGCATTTTCTGCTATCTCCTTTGAAGCAAACTGCACGAAGGCCTCCCCTGTGCTTCTCCCCTGGTAGTCCAGCGTCAATGTTATCCCATTTGGCACGATTTCCAACCCTTTAACCCAAGGACAAATAACCCCGTCAAGGGGAACAGTGTTAAAGGCTGAAACATTCCCATCTGTAGCAAATACTTAAAGCATATCTAAACAACAACAACGAAAAAGAAAACCACCTTGTTTCCCCCATCACCCAACAATACAAGCCCATGATCTTTGCATTAAACATTAACGGATTTAGCCGTACTTTTCTGTTTAGGCTATACAAAAATGCAACCACCTAAGTTACACGAAGAAAACATAGCTACCAATCAAGCAATTTAACTGATCCAAATGCTAACATTCAGGTTACCCCCCTGTGCAAGGTATGCTTCCCACCTCGACAAAATCAGGTACATTTTGTGTTCTACTATATCTATGGTTATCTGTGCTTCATTTACAGGGCATAAATCTTAATTTAGATAAATTAATTTAACACAATCCCTCCCCATCCACCCCATTAACAGCTATTAAACATGTACAAAACACTGTGTAAAACATACAAAAAACTCTACAGAAACCCACTACGCTTCGACTATACTGGAGGTACCTTGGAAAAACTGAACAATCTCTTCTTTACTGCACCCAAATGGGAGGCCTCGGAGCCGCACCACTGTTCCGTCATTGGTTGTATCATTGGGCCCATTGTGTTTTCCACTCCAGTCCATCTTTTATTTAATTTAAATCCTAGAAAAAAAAACCAAACCAACAAAACAGAAATAAAAACCCCCTGAGTTTCCGTCCGTGCCTAAATCCCGCCATAAAAAAGAAATCCGCCAAGATTTTTATTTTGAAAACATGATGGATCACGAGCTTTATTTCTGTTCGGGATTTGAAACAGGGTATCTAAGCACACGCCAGCGGGATCTCAGCCGGCACCGTGGGGCTGCCCCCGCCACCGGGGCTGTGCTGGGATCACCGCGTGGCCGGCGGGCAGCACGTGGGAGCACGGCACATAAAGCTCGCGATTTACTCCGAGCACGCTGCGCATCCGCTCCCTAAAGCCCCGTGNAACGATCTGATTCTAATGAAAATAGCTCCCTTATTATTAACATTCATCTTAAATACTCAGCCACATGTTTTGATATACGACAATTTTTTTTTCAGATAAATACATCCAACCTAACGGGCATCACAGCTACTGCCATTTCTCATTTCTTGACAAGTATGTCAGACACATGGAACTGCCAAGAGAACCTGTGTTCATTAGATGAACATACCACCGTCATATCCACCACCTCCTCGACGCATTCTGTCATACATACTTCCACGCCCAGCTCCATAATAACCCCCTCTTCCTCCCAATGGTCTATCATATGGTCCAGGTCGCTGTTGTCCCATCATTCTTCTTGGCATGTCAGAGAATCCTCTGATTTCGCTCTTACTACTTTTGAAGATTTCAATGTATCTAGTAAGAGAGGATTTTCAAGGCACCAGTAAGAACACAGGCAGAAGCAGTCTGAATTTTACAAAAGGCCATACTACATTTTCTAGAGCCAAACGTACAAGCCAATAGCAGTGACTAGAAATACCATACAACTTAAGCTTCTCCTCAAAACTGTAAGAATCTTAAGTGTATTTTAAAAAACCCACTTTAGAGTGGCAAAAATTACTATGTGAAAGTTCTAGCTGTACAAATTAAGCTTAAAACATGTCTTTCCAGTATGAGAAACATACTGTTGAAAAACAATGGCCGTAGCAGCATTTATCACAAATTACCCTACACGAGCATGACTGAAACAGTTTTCTGAGTTTAGCAAACTACCCAGTGCAATACTGGCTCCCCCACCCCCCAAATCTACTGTATTTCCCAAGTTAACTTAGGATCAGTTACAAAAATTCTTAAAAACAGCCAATTCCCCAATGGTCCCCAACCCCCCAAAAGCATTACTGACCCACAACCCCCAAAAAAGAAAGATTTAACACCATCCCAAACTCTCCATCCCCACCTGTGCCCTATTCTTTCCTTGTGTTTCCCCAGAGCATTTTCTGCTATCTCCTTTGAAGCAAACTGCACGAAGGCCTCCCCTGTGCTTCTCCCCTGGTAGTCCAGCGTCAATGTTATCCCATTTGGCACGATTTCCAACCCTTTAACCCAAGGACAAATAACCCCGTCAAGGGGAACAGTGTTAAAGGCTGAAACATTCCCATCTGTAGCAAATACTTAAAGCATATCTAAACAACAACAACGAAAAAGAAAACCACCTTGTTTCCCCCATCACCCAACAATACAAGCCCATGATCTTTGCATTAAACATTAACGGATTTAGCCGTACTTTTCTGTTTAGGCTATACAAAAATGCAACCACCTAAGTTACACGAAGAAAACATAGCTACCAATCAAGCAATTTAACTGATCCAAATGCTAACATTCAGGTTACCCCCCTGTGCAAGGTATGCTTCCCACCTCGACAAAATCAGGTACATTTTGTGTTCTACTATATCTATGGTTATCTGTGCTTCATTTACAGGGCATAAATCTTAATTTAGATAAATTAATTTAACACAATCCCTCCCCATCCACCCCGTTAACAGCTATTAAACATGTACAAAACACTGTGTAAAACATACAAAAAACTCTACAGAAACCCACTACGCTTCGACTATACTGGAGGTACCTTGGAAAAACTGAACAATCTCTTCTTTACTGCACCCAAATGGGAGGCCTCGGAGCCGCACCACTGTTCCGTCATTGGTTGTATCATTGGGCCCATTGTGTTTTCCACTCCAGTCCATCTTTTATTTAATTTAAATCCTAGAAAAAAAAACCAAACCAACAAAACAGAAATAAAAACCCCCTGAGTTTCCGTCCGTGCCTAAATCCCGCCATAAAAAAGAAATCCGCCAAGATTTTTATTTTGAAAACATGATGGATCACGAGCTTTATTTCTGTTCGGGATTTGAAACAGGGTATCTAAGCACACGCCAGCGGGATCTCAGCCGGCACCGTGGGGCTGCCCCCGCCACCGGGGCTGCGCTGGGATCACCGCGTGGCCGGCGGGCAGCACGTGGGAGCACGGCACATAAAGCTCGCGATTTACTCCGAGCACGCTGCGCATCCGCTCCCTAAAGCCCCGTGCGCTTTGTTTTTACGGTTGTTTTCTCCCTCGCAGCGCAACAGTTGAGGAAGGGGCTGGAGGCGCAAGGCCTTTCTTTGTCTGCCCTCAGCCGGGGGCGGGTGCGTGACTGGGCCGTGTGCGGGGGGGCACCGCCGCCGTCCCACAAAGGGAGCCGCCATGGCCGCCGCGGCAGGCGCGGAGCCACCGCGCTCCCGCCTTCCTCCCGGGACCGCGGCCCTGACCCCCGCCCGCTCCCCGCCGCCATTTACCGCGCCTCCCCGGGGCGCCCGCCACTCGCCTGCCCCGCTCCCGCCGCGCCCCGCTGCCCACCTCTAGCCTCGGAGGTGCTGCGCTGTGCCGCTCGTCCGCCCGCCCCGTGCCCCTCACCGCCGAAGGAACCCCCGCCCGCCGCTCTCCCGGGGCCGCAGCCGCCGCCGCCCTCGGCTCCACCGCTCAAAATGGCGGCCGCGATCGGGAACGAGGCTCCGCACCGCCTCCCCCTCCCCCTCCCCCGCCCACGGGCGCGCGCCGGGCCCGACCCGGCCCCGGCCGGGCCGCGAGCCCCCGCCGGCGGCACCTCCGCCCGCCGAGCCCCCCGGGCGGGCCCGGCCGCCGCTCGCCCGGCCCGCTCGCCCTCGCCGCTCACCGCGAGCCTCTCGCGCACCCCTGGCCGTGCCCCGGCAGCCGCTCGCACCGGGCAGGACGCGTCTCTCGCTCTGTGCCGAGCCGTGCGGCGGGCCCACAGCTGCGCAGCGCCCACGGGCAGCGGAGCGTCCGGGCCGCGCGACTATCGCGATACCCGCGCCGCGCGCCGCCTCACACCCGCTTGGGCGGCTCCCGCGCACGCGCCACTCGCGGGGGGAGAGCGGAGGGAGGGGGGCTGGCGGAATGGAGCGACTGCGCATGCGGGGTAGGGGAGGGGGCGTTCCGCCTTTGCCTCTCGCCGCCTCCTCTGCTGAGGGGCCGCCCGGGCGCGTGCGCCTTCCTCCCTCGGTCACGCGGCCGCCGCCGCTCGTTTTGGCGCCAAGCGGGAGCGCGCGCGGCCAGGAGCGGGGGCGGGGCGGGGCGCGCGCGTGCCCGGGCATCCCCTCACGGCGCCGCCATTGCCTCACGCCCGCGCTGATGGCGGCGGCTGCTCCATGGTCTGGAGCGACCATGCGGTCGTGCTCTGGCCCTTGTGTCTCGCTCAGCGTGTCCCTCTCCCTCGGCGCAGCTTTGGGAGGCAGGGAGGATGAGGAAGGCTGCCCGCTGTGGGCGCACGCCATGGCTGCTCCCCACATCTCCTCAGCAGAGCTGCCGAGCCGGGCGGCATCCCGCCTCCCTCAGTGCGGGACACAGCGGGCCGGGCGCTGTGGGGAAAGGGCACGCTGACGCGTTCAGGGGCTGGTGGCGAGGGAGGTTAAATGTGTGGTATAATTTAATAAATCAGTGCGGAGCGGCAGGGCCGTAGGAAGGAGTCTCCATCTATATCGGCGCTAGGAAGTGACGGGATGGGCCCGCTGGCCCCGCCTGCCTCAGCAGAGCTTTAACTCGGAGCTGTGCTGGCCGGGGTATAACAGGTTAGAGAGCACCTGGCAGAGCGCAGCCTGCGGCTAAACAGGTGCACAGGACAATGCAGATTCCCATTTTTACGGTTGATGCATTTACAAACCGGCCGTTTTCTGGAAATCCTGCGGCAGTTTGTCTGCTTGAAAATGTAAGTTTAAAAAACCCCAACTGTTTCTTGAGGTACTGCAATGACATTCGCCGTTCTGTACTTGGCCTGAGCACTCAGCACTGCGTTTGCTTTCTTTACTCGAGACTTCGGTTTTTCAGACTTGTTTACCGTGGCGCAAGAATACAGAGAAATTAGCAAAGGAATGCTTTTTTTTTTTTAATTCATCAAAATGATGTCATACAAGACAATGTTTGAAGTTTTTGTGGGCTGTTAAAATATTAAGGAACAAACTGGATTTATTTTGAGTTAAGAGAAATAGCTTAATTTCTTCAGGAATAATTCAGAATAAAAGTTCTGAAGAATTAAGAAGGATTCACAGTGAACTCTGAAAAGTAACGCTGTAAAACTGAATCAGTGCTCAGCAGAAGGATTAAACTGTGAGGTTTGATTTTGGTGTGGGTTTTCTCCCTTTTTTTCTTGATTTTTTCCTCTTTCTCTGGATAGAAAAAGAGCAGGTACAGACCTCGATGTGGCTCTTTCACCATTAGTGTGTTGGGTTCAGCTTTAGCCAAGTTTAAGCAACCAGTTTTTATTACTTCAGTGTTGGATGGTGGTTTTGGTGCCGTTGACAGTAGTTCTCCTCATCAGGGTGTTGTGAACAGTTGGTGCTAATTGGTACCAATTTCTAACAAAAATAATTATTGAGATGGATCAGAAATTTACAGGCCTTGTGTTGTTTGCGTAGTAACTCCTGATAAAAATTGTAAATATGAAAATATATTGCCAGTGGCAACAGCTCGAAATGCCAACATGAATCCTTTCTAGAGTTCCTAAGTCTATCTAAATCTCACATAACATTGCCTACTTACCAGCAAAGCTATGACTGGGAACATCTCTCTTCAGGCTTATTTTTGCCCCCATAAAATCTAAATATTCTCTGCACAAAAGTTATGAGCTTCTAATTGCATTTTTTATATTAATTTTACTTTGTTACATCAAGACATCATGAAGCTACCTTACTTGCATGGCTTTGGGATGCAGATGTTTAAATTTTCCTCCAGTTGCTGGAAGTAAAGGGTTTAGTGTGAAGCTAAAGCCGAGATCCTAATTCAGCATTTTATTCTAAGATTGAAGGAGTTGTGATGCAGCCATGCAAAACAACTGTTCTCTGCTCCCTCCAGAGTCTCAGCAGATGCTTTACAGACAAAAATCGGGAGAAATAAATGCAAGAATGGCAAAACCAGTCCTCTCTGTGTCTCAGAGGTGCCACAGGATGGCAGTGTTTCAATAAAGTTCCGTGCTATTAAAAAGAAAGGTTGCTTTAATAACATTTTTGCTGGTCTTTGTCCTGGTCTAGGATCTTTGCAGTAAGTGACAGAACTCTTCCTGGGATAAAGGGAATGTAACTGTGCTGTAGAATGTGAAAATGTTGTTTAACAGAATTCAGTCTGCAGGTGCAGCTCTAGTGCACTAATCAGTTATTGGTTACTATATAGCTGTAGGATGGGATTTTGGCTGAAAAGGGTTAGTTGTTGAAGGAAGTAATTCAGGTTTAAAGGGCACATTTTTATCTCAGAGGCTGAACCTGACCAGGTCCCTTCAGTGCTTTGTTTCACTTGAGTTTCAGATTTTAAAGATTAGATTCTCAAACCTGGCCAGTCAGCACAACCATGAGGAAAGAGCAGTGGAGCATGGGCCAAGGAGAATGTTATACAATCCCTGGCCTTGGGGTCAATGTCCACTGGCTGAAATCACAGGCACTTTGGGAGCTCCAGCTGTTTCATTTCTTTTTTTTTTTTTCCAATTTGTTTCTTTTCAGCTCCTATATTGTCCCACTGAAAGTTTTTTTCACTCTCAGAGATTATTGTGAATTAAAACTGAATCCATGTTTTATTGTAATAGAAAATTAAGTGTCTGTTTGACAGAAAGTGTGATTCTGCATTTTTTGGCCCTTTCTTGACTGGATTTGTTATGTCTTCCCTAGGACCTGGATGAAGATTTGCACCAAAAAATTGCAGCAGAAATGAACCTTTCAGAAACAGCTTTCATCAGAAAACTGAAACCTGGAGATGACTTCACCAAAAGTTAGTGGTTCTGCTTACAAGAAAGCATCAGACCAGTGCAGAGTTCATTCAGAGCCACTCTGTGGGTTCATTTTCAGCTGAATCAGTTTGCTGATCTGCTCACTTGGCAGTTGTGGGGTGGCCTGAGCCAAGGGCTCATCCCCTGCTCTGGGCTTAGGTTAAGGAGTCACATTTGTCATCTTTGTTCTTTGGTGGATTGTTCAGGGAGCAGGATTTTATACAGTCTCTGTCATTAAAAATATTAAGGATAGTAGTGACTACAATTGCTTGCTCCTGTTAATAAATTGGAATTTATTTTAGGGTTAGACTGCTTGCTTGGAGCAGGAAGTTACAGTACTTTTCATTTTTCATGTTAGCACTTTATAACACTAATATGTTTATCATGCTTATTTTCAATCCCCCATCTCTACCAGCATACAGAATGGCAGCTTCTTTGTCATGACAGTGCTTTGGTACTAATGGGCTCTTTGTGGCCTCAGCCCCACAGAGCTGCCCAGGGTGCACAGTTCTTAATTTTCTTTTTCACTTCTGGTTGTGTTTGTATGGTAATTGTTCACTTGAAATGCACGTGCAAAAGTTACAGGAAACAAAGTATCATACATGTGTGTTACAAGTTTTTTAAACAGCAGATAGAAATACGATTTCTATAGTGAAATGAAGGGTAGAGGCTTTACCAGACTTAACTGGTGGTTTAAGCAAGATAATTCATACCTGAGCTAACTCCAGTACAGGCTCTGTTATGCCAACAAAAGCATCTATGGCCTCTAAATGGTAACCTGGCCTCAGGTGAGACAGATCATGACTCTGCCTCTGTAGGATTTCATAATGCACACAGACATGGAGGCCTTGTCTTCTAAATAATGCCTGTCCAGGACAAAGGAAAATCTGTGCAGCATGCAGAGGTTGTTGGCCTGATTCAAAAGGGATAGCTGTTCTGAAAACTCAGTGTGAAATGGGTACCTAGAGGTGTGTTTAGGACCAAAGAAGTGTGTTTAGGACCAAAACTGATTGTAGCATGCATTTTGATTAACTGAAGCATCATCACTTCATATATATATTGAGGTAAAATTAAGATATAGACTTCTTCCACTTATTAAACTTTATTTTTCCAAGGTTCCTGCTTTGGGCTCAGATGGTTCACCCCAGCCAGTGAAGTTCCTCTCTGTGGTCATGCTACTCTTGCATCAGCTGCTGTGTTGTTTCATGTACAAAGTAGGTTTACAACTTATCTATTTCTACAGCTTTTTAGAGCATTTACTCCTAATTAGCATCTCTGTTTAAGACAAAGGCAATTAAACATTCAGAACATCTGTAGGACACAACTGGAGGTACCCTGGGTATCTTTCACTGCTGCTCTGTAGTTCCAAGGCTGCGGTGTGATGCCTGCCCTCTGACTCCCATGCCCTGCTGTTACTCTGGTGCAGGAAAGTGCTAAATATGCAAATGTCATCTGGGAGAGGCAGAGCAGGATTTGATGAATAGGGAATATTGCTCTTTCTGTTAAAAGGACATTCCCATTCATTCTAGGCAAATGCAGGAATGATTCCCTGACAATTGCTGTGTTTATTAGCCTCAGCAGATTTATTGAGTTAGTTGGGAACTTTGCCCAGAGTACAGTGTTGCTCTAGATATATTTGAGCTGCATAACTAACTTTTTCTGAATACACTGAGCTACTCTTAGGGCTATGACAATTTAGATTAAAATTATACTGTTTGATAATGTTGCAATGTTCTCTCTCTAGAAAATACAAACTCAGTTCTCACGTTTGTGACACTGAGTGGGGAATTAAAGGCCAGACAAGTGAAAGATCATATTGTCCTGGACTTGCCACTTTACACAGCCTACCCCCAGGTTAGTCAACATTTTATTCAGGATAGGCTTTCAAGGAAAGTGTGTGTTTGTGTTTGTGTGTCAGTATATGTGTCTGTCTGTAGTTACATAGATACATACATATATATTGCATTTTTTACAGTGTGTGTGTTTTTTTTCTTCAGGAACTTAAGGAAGTAGAAGAATTAATAAAGGTAAAAGAAAAATCCATCAGTTGTCTTAGAAAAACATTTATAATAGCTTTGCTTATTTTTTATGTATTAAAATGGGTAAAAAATGGTGACAAGGCACTGCTTGATGTGCTCCTGAATTGGAAACACCAGACTTCAAAGCTCTCAGTAATGAGTCAGTGGGTCAGGGAATGGAATTCTCCAAAGTGCTGCAGCTGAACCTGTGTCTCCCATTTCCATTGACCAAAGTGTCAATATTTATTTCAATGGCATTTTCAGCCTTTTGTGTGCATAAGAGGGCAGTGTGTGTCCTTGCCCTCCTCCAGGTCCTGGATTCCTTCCCAAATTGATGTGTTTGGAACTTGTAACTCCCCCATATCCATTCCAACACTTGGTGCACTTGCTTTTCATGCTTGCACGTGCTTGAGGGTTGCATGGTAGACCTTGCATGAGCCCTCTTCTAGCAGGAAAGGTGCTGTACAGAAATGCTAAGGGAATAATATTTTATATTCAAGTGCTGATGTGTTTTTCCTGTCCCTGCATTTCCCCAGGCAGCTGTTGGTGACATGAGTGTTCAAGACATCCGCTACTCTCCCGACACAAAGAAGCTCCTGGTGCGCCTCAGTGACACCTACGACAGGTATATTGCCCTCTTTAATTGTGTTAATCAAGAGTGCAGACACTGAGCTGGCCTCTTTGTTCCTTACATACCAGGCTCTTCTATCTAGTTTTAAATCAGGTGGAGATTAGAAACCTCTGCTTTAAATTTCTGTGTAAAGTGGTTATTTTGTCTTTTAACATGAGCTTATTGAAGCTGCAAAGCTGAGTAAGATCATTCTGAAATCTGTCCTCAAGAGAAGGAGCTGTAGGAAACAGTTTTTAATGATTTTTCCCATCCATCTGAGTCTAGAGATGATCCAGTGACCAGGTGGGAAGTTGGGAGTCCTGCTTCAGTTCAGGGCGGAGTGCCAGGGATTCTTCCTTCCCTGGGGCTGTAATCTGCTTACACATGCTTAACAGCACCAGAAGTAGCTTTAGAGAGGGAATTCCAATTCAAATTATTCCAAAACATTTGTTAATCTCATCTGAACTTCATTGTTAATTCAAGTATAATTTAGGTATATACTGCTGAAACATAACTTCTTTAATCAGGCCAAATTACTATTATTACAAACTTGAAGTTTGGCCTAACTAATGGTTAAAGTCTGGGGTACTGGGAAAAAGAAATATTCTCAGCTGAGTACTTATAATTTCACTCTTTCAGACTGTTTTGTAGGGAGGCATCAGGCAGGTGTACACTGCTTTAGAATGCCATGAAGACCTGAATGATGTTAGATATTTGCCTGCTCTGAAAGGAGGTGGAGCACTGGGTACATTCCATAGTGAGGCAATAATTCTTTCAGTGATTCAAATGTTAAAACAAGGTGAATTTTTTTGTTTTGGTGGCTAATACTTCAGGATGCTCTGTTTTCAGAGATAAATAGGAAATGCATGGCTTGACATTTCTTCTCTGCTCAGAGTGCATGAGGTTCAAGGTGATTTTTCTGTCAAATACCACTGTGAGGGCAATGCTAGGGATCTAGGCTCCTCTAATATTTTAGGGCTGGCTTTGAATTGTAGGGAAGATGATTCCATAGCTTTATTTTTTCTTTTCAGTACTTATATTCATGTAAAATGAATTATGGGCTGTTAAATTTTCAAAATTATATTCAAGGTCTGTGTTGGAAAACTTGAAAGTGAATGCACAACACTTTTTGTCAGCTGAAAAGACAGGAAAATTGAAAGGACTCATCCTCACTGTCAAGGGAAATTCCAGTGGAAAAGGCCATGATTTTTACTCCAGATATTTTGCACCTTGGGTTGGAGTTCTGGAAGACCCTGTTACAGGTATGTGTTTCTATGATGAGCAGCTCATACTTTTTGTTTCAGTTCAATTCAAAGGTTCTTATTCAGATTCCTTCATCTGTTTTTGTACTTTGGAGTCTCTTATAAATTACTGGTTTATATGGATAGCAGGAGTTATCATTAGACTAAAAACTTTTATGGCTGAGGCAAACTCATTCAGAAAAAATCAAATCTTCTTACTGTCATTAGGCTTGATATTCTTGTGTCTTTTTCAGATTTTTCCCTCAAGTATTACAATTAGATAAAAGAGAGAGTCCAGTTCATTACTGGATGAGTGTTGCAGTGGAAATTTATATCCTCTTCTGTGGATGTTTTTTTTTTTTTTGTGGTGCTTTGGATTTTTGTTTGGGTTCTTTTGCAATGCATTTCAGCTGAGATCTTCCCTAGTTTCTGCCACTGCTGCTGTTCTCAGGCCTGTGGAGCTCAGCTGGCTGCATGTTAGGGCAGCAGGGCGTGTTCCTGCCTGTTCTCAGTGTGTTGGATTGCTGCTGGATGCTGTTCTTTGCTTAGCTACCATCTCATTATTAGTCAGCTGAGAACTGTAGCTAATGATGATGCCCTCACCTAGCAAGATTTCCTTTGGAGCTGGAGGATGTGGCAGCAATACTGCTTTACCATAAATGGAAATGATAAACTCCTAAGTTCTGTCTGCTGTGCAGACTCTTAGGTTTTTTCACCCTAAACACACGTGGCACTCGATTTATGGTATTTACATTTTGACTATGCTTACTCTGTAAAGTAGGGATTATAATTTAATTCTGTACTTTGTTTTCCAATTTCTTTTAAGGGTCTGCTCATGCTGTTTTAAGCAGCTACTGGTCAGAGCAGCTGGGGAAGAAAGAAATGCTTGGTAAGAGAAACTGTTTTATTGCAAAGCTGTCCATTTGTGTAAATCTACTCACTAGAAAAGGAAAGGTTGTATTACTACTGCAATCCAAACTGTAGCAATAACTCCCTGTCCATTTCCTCAAGATGAATAGAATATTATGTAATATTTTGTGTGTGAGGTAATCTTTGAGACATTGCTTTCTTTCCTATCCACCACCATGACACATCATGCCCCAGGGGGTTTGAAGTGCT
>WBNQ01046525.1:53139-65327 GCA_013401375.1 Spizella passerina
TTTTTTGTATGTGTGTGTCAGTGGGGATTTTTATCCTCTTCTGTGGATGTTTTTTTTTTTTTTGTGGTGCTTTGGATTTTTGTTTGGGTTCTTTTGCAATGCATTTCAGCTGAGATCTTCCCTAGTTTCTGCCACTGCTGCTGTTCTCAGGCCTGTGGAGCTCAGCTGGCTGCATGTTAGGNAAGCAGCTATTCCTCTGGCTTTAAAAATGGCAACAGATCAGGGCAGGATGAAATTTACTCGACCATTGTTCAGGTAAAAGTAATTTCCAAATCACAGGAGCTCATGCTGTTTTAAGCAGCTACTGGTCAGAGCAGCTGGGGAAGAAAGAAATGCTTGGTAAGAGAAACTGTTTTATTGCAAAGCTGTCCATTTGTGTAAATCTACTCACTAGAAAAGGAAAGGTTGTATTACTACTGCAATCCAAACTGTAGCAATAACTCCCTGTCCATTTCCTCAAGATGAATAGAATATTATGTAATATTTTGTGTGTGAGGTAATCTTTGAGACATTGCTTTCTTTCCTATCCACCACCATGACACATCATGCCCCAGGGGGTTTGAAGTGCTCCTTTCTGGATCATAACTCTCTGCTGTCAGTTTTTGATTTTGGGGTTTTACTTCTCATGACCTTCCATCATACCTGAAGCTTGGGGAAGCTCAGGGGGTGTTTGTGTTTGGCTCAGTCAATGAGATATGCTTGTTAGGTCACATCTCTGTTACTAAGCAGGAAACCCAAGAGCGTGGTGGAAAGAAGCCAAGAGAAGCTGTTACCCTGTGCCAGTGCTGTGGGAGGGGTGTTGGGGGACTCCTTGCTTCTCCTGTTTCTGCTGCTTTGCCAGAGAACAGAACAAGAGAAGCAACACAAAATAGCCCCATCCCCTACCTGGTTCCCAAGAGGGGACAGGGGGCAATTCTGCACACAAACCTTTGGCCACATTTAGTCTAGAGCAGAGGTTGGATGCTTGATCTAATAAAGTGCTTTGTCCATAAAAGTGAACACTTTTCCAAACAAACAGCTAGCCTGAATATAAGTCTTTCTGTACTGGGTCAAATGAATCTCAGAATGGATTTTTGTGAGGATGGTAAGTCTTTAAAGGCTCCATATGAACAGGACCTGCTCCATCATGGACCAAAGGAAAGATTTACTGTTCTGTCCCAAAGATCTGTATTTGCATTTACACCACACAATATCTGTGATAGTTTAAGTAATGCTGGGGGGAGGTGGGAGGGAATCTCAACATGTTTTCTGAAGATGAAAAACTGTCTTTGGTAGTGTGTCCTTATGGCTGTTTCTCAGAAGCTTTTGACATTTTTGGATGTTAATGTGGGACTGAACCTCCCCATAGCATCTATAGACACTGCTTCTTTAAGTACTCAAATAGGCTGGAATTCTGTCTGTATTTATAATTCACACTTTCTACCTGTTGTGCATTTTCATGTATTTTGTATGTACTGTCCCTCTTGTGCTTTTAGAGAAACTAGCTCAAGCAGCCAGGACCATAGATACTGTCATCAGCTTCTCTAATGTGTTCAGCACAAAAACAGTCCTATCTTGTCCACAAGATAGGTTTGTGTTGTTTGGGGTTTCTTTTCATTCATATTTCATGCAGATATGTCCTCAAACGTCTTCTGTGTTAGAAATCATGCAGAACTGTTTTAAAACAGGACAAGTTGATGTATGTTTGTGAGAAATAACTTTTCCTTACATGTGTCTGTCTGAGAGGTATCAGGTAGTGCTGGGCAAATTCTACTATTAATGAGATTATTTGGAAAAGATAACTGGCATTCAAGGACATTCCATATCAGCAAGTATTAATAAATAAGAGCATCTTTGCACTTTTTAGAAACCTCTGTGGTGTCTTCTGCAATATCTGATACTTTTTATTGCAAGAATAAAGGAAGATTTTCTGCCATAGAATGAAGGATCTGTTAGTTCCCAAATAGATTACACATAAAGTAATATAAAAATGTGGAACATGAAATCTGTTGTCAGATCTCTTGGCTATTGAGGCCTTTAGGAGGAGGTCAGCTGAAGCATCAGACTTAATTTCCTGTGTTTGGGTTCTCTTCCTGCTTTTTTTAGAGTAATTTCTCAAACAACAACCACTCCCTCTAACTACAAAGAGAATTTTCCAGTACCTTTACAAGGTGAAATACTTCATGGTCTTTTCTTGAAGCTGGGTCCATGTCCTTGAATTGAAGCTGCTTGTTCAGTCAGGGTTTTGTGCCAGTCCTTGCCTTTCTTGCACGTGAGGAGTGTCTGCAGTGTGTACAAGTTATAATCTCAGATGTACAGACTCCTCAGTTGCTAGTGAGTGCAGAGTGTAACAGCTGTCCGTGTATGCTGCCCTCCACACTGCTGTCACATTTCTAAGGTAACATTAATAAACCTGCACAAGGAATTCCATACAACCAAACCAATCAGAGAGCACTTCCCAAATTGTTGTGATGACAAGGGCTTACCCAGGACAGTGTTTATCTCAGGTTAACCTAGGAGAATCTTGCTACACCAGTTTACCTGGGACAACTGTATTTATTTGTGGGGAAATTTGTTTCTTTTTACTGCCTTTAACTTCTCTGATCCCTTCTGGTATAGAACAGGTTTATAGCATTTTAGGGTTGTTTTTTGGAGGGCAGAAACAAAAAAAATTACCACCAACATTACTAACAACAACAAAACACATAAAGAGAAAGAAGAAGGTAGATTCATTGTACCTTGCTTTGTTAAGGTACAGTGAATCTACCTGTATTTAAGTTTTTGCTAATTTGAAATACAGGTAGATTCATTGTACCTTGCTTTGTTAAGGTACAGTGAATCTACCTGTATTTAAGTTTTTGCTAATTTGAAATACAGGTAGATTCATTGTACCTTGCTTTGTTAAGGTACAGTGAATCTACCTGTATTTAAGTTTTTGCTAATTTGAATTCTCATGAAGTCAAGAGTTTTCATTGCAGTTTTCATCTTTTACAAGTAATCTCAACACATAGATTGACAACATCAGATTTATGCACAAGTATTACATTTCTTCAAAGGAGAGCTGTTTCCCTCCATCAGTCACCAGATTTGCCCACCTTTTTTCTTAGGAAAAAAAAAAGTTTTGGAGATCTTTGCTTGGCTTAAGGAGCAAATGCTTCTTTCAGCATTCCTCTCTAGGGTTTAGAAATTCAAACAAAATACTGGTGGTTTCCTAAGTGTTCTTACAAGAGTGTCAGTTCTTCCTGAGCTGATGGCATTCTGAAGAAAATCCATTATTCCTTCAATTGGTTAAGCAGGGGTCATTGAGCTCCATGTAGGCTGGTGAGGAGCTCCAGAAGAAGAGGATAATGTTTGTACAAGGCCCCCAGCTGCTGTGTGAGTGCAGGGGGTGTGATGCTGTGCTATCACCAGCCTTGTGGCTGCTCCCAAACTTTCCTGTGTCAGGTTAAGCACAGAGGAGCCCAGGCACGGTGAGTTCAGCTTTAGATGCTGTTTGTACTGTTGTACATACTTGTTTTCGTAGCAGATATGTATAAAATCTGTGTGTAGTGTGTTTACTCTAGGACATGGCATGAAATACCACTGCTTTTGTGTGACAGAAGGAATAGATCAAGGATTATTTTCATATAAGCTTGTCTAAAAATTTCTTTTGTGAGTTAATTTTTGTTTTTCTTCTACTTTGGAAGTTTCTTCCAAAAAAGAAAAGTAAAATAAAATGGACCAATATCAAAACAATCTCAGCAATCCTGACATGAAAGAGCTAAGAGTTTGGACAT
This sequence comes from Spizella passerina, assembly GCA_013401375.1. NCBI lineage: Eukaryota > Metazoa > Chordata > Aves > Passeriformes > Passerellidae > Spizella > Spizella passerina. The sequence goes on from WBNQ01046525.1 coordinate 56,895, forward strand.
TTAAAGAAGAAGAAACCAAACCAACCTTTGAAGAATTGAAACAGTTAGTCTCTTTTATTTCAGTCTGCTATTAGAGACCTTAGTGTGTTTCCACACCTGGCAATAATGATTGATCAATTTTAGCTGGCATGGGTCTTGTAAGAGTCTAAAATATTCACTTCAGTTACTACTTGAAGCATTACTCCATTCACAGGTGGTGTTCTGACAAGTTAAAGACAACCCATGGTTCTATAAATGGAAAAGAACAGAAAGTATCAATCTCTAAAAAGCTCCTGTTTCTGCTCTTTCAGAGTGCTTGCTTTGTCTGGGAATCTAATCTCCTGATCAAAGAAGGGCTTTCTTAGCAGCAGTGCCTGAGAGAGAAATAGTTTCAAAGCACACAACATGTATGGCATCAGAGAGCCTGTGCTCTGTTGGGGTCTGAATACAATCTCTACCCAATTTATAAATTGTGGGTTTGAGGGGAAGAATGTGCCCCTTAGCTTTGGACAACTTCTGGAGCAGTTGGAAGTTCATTGAGTAAGAGGACTGAACACTATTGCCTCTTCATCCTTTTAGAGCCTTTCACAAAAGCAACACTGCTCAGAACTTTCCTAAATGCCATCTGAGCCAGACCCTTTTCTGGTCATGCTCCTAAAATGAGGCTGCTGGAATGAGTTAGAGACTCCACCTGGTGGGTGAACATCATCCCACCTGTGTATGGCTCAACAGTCCAGACAAAAGCTGAATTCTCTAAGCAATTACAAGCAGGAGGCTGTTCCTACTTCAGGTTTGCCCAGTAGTATTGAATGATATCTTCAGGATTCTATAAATGGATATCTGTTGCATCCTGTTGTAAGAATTTGGTGTCAGTTTCTGACAGCTGAAGCAGCATCTACGTTTCTTTGTAGGCTTTTCCCCCTGCCTTTGTGAGCTTGTTACCCTTTAGCCAGGCACATTCTTTGAAGGCAGTGTCAGCTTTTGGTGTTCAGTGCCAGTAAAATGGTCATTCCTTCTCATGCAGATAATGCTTGGTGTTCTTCCTTCTTCCCTCTAAAAACTGTATCCCATGAAGGAAGAATTCAGAACTTCTTGGATACATGGAAGAAACTAAATTTGCTACAACAAAGCAAACTGCCCCTCAGTGCTTGTATGAAGTAGCAGTTTTGTCAGGCTCCATAGAAAAGGTCTGCTTGGAAATACACCAGCCTCAGCTGTCCTTCATCCATGAAGGCAATTCGTCCAGGTGCACTGCTTGCCCTGGTGCTGCTTGCTTTCTGAGCCAGAAGCCTCCTTTCCCTGAGATTTCATGGATTTCTAAAGAATTTGTGACACACAGTAGATTTTAACTCTGGGTTCTTGTTTCTCTTCAGCGTTTCAGTGCTCCCGCCGCGGAGGAGAGCTGAAGATTTCCGTGCGCGGTGACGGCAGAGTTGACATTGCTGGGCAAAGTGCTGTGGTGCTAAAAGGAAACCTGACTTTGTGAAAGAACTGCCACCAGTCTCCCTCGGCTCTCACTAATCACTAATGTTACTCTGATTATGCTGATTTTATCTCAGCTCTAGGCAGTGGATTACTGCTGTTCTCAAAATCTTTTATTACTCACTGGCCATTTTTAAAAATTGCTTGAAAGTACTCACTTCTCATCTTCAAAATCCTTGGTGTTCTTCACTTCCATCTTTGCCACTTCCTATGTGCACTGACCAATGAAAATGTTCGAGTACAGCTATCTTGTTTTTCTGCCTTTAAATGATTCTTCTCTTTATTTCCAAATTCCATGTTAAAATCCCTTACTGCATCTTGGATTAAACTGTAAGCATCTGTTTGATAATCTAACTTTTCCCATGTAGATAATTTTCCATTAAATCTGAATTAATTTTTTTAAAAAAGTATATTTTCTTGGCTATATATTGAAATGGCAGTCATGTTCACTAACTTGAATTAAAATATGAAAAAATATAAATGGTTCAGAAATGTGCCTGTGGTTCTGGTTCTCTTTTATGAACAGTATTTTTTGAAGTCAAATGGTATTGCCTTTGATGCTGCTGCTTAGTCAATACTTTTAATTAAAAGGTTTAGTAGATTTAACAGATTGACCTTGTGATGTACCTAAAGCTGATTAAAATCCGAGGGGAAACTTTATTGGTTACAGCAATGTCAATTATTTTTCAAAACCTGAAGATTTTCTCCTAAACTGAAAGTTTCTTCTATAATCTTCGTGAAGTGTACTGCTTCAGATTTTGTCACCATGATGTGGTCTTTCACTGGATTTATTGGGAATATGGAACTTTCAGTGACGCTAGCTAAAACTGTTTTCTCTTTCAAGTCACCTCTGTCTTAAGCTTTGCTTTAGTTCTTTGCAATATTTCAGGGTGATGTGTTTTGAATTCAGAGGACACTCTAATACTGTGGGAACAGTTGGGTGTCATATCCCATTATAAATCATCAGGAACTTAGTTGTGCCAAGTTCCCGTTTTTTCCATTTATTTTCAATTTTATCAGAACTTACTAGTTACATCTTACTTAAGTCCAAGTAGCTGGACAAGCAGCAGTATGAGAATCTTAGTTTAAGTAGAAAATTCTATCTCCTGAAGCTACAAAGAACATACCAAAAATGTGATTTAAATGCACTACTCATCTCAGGGCTAGGTGGCAAGCAAAAGGAGTCTGCAAATGGAAATGCAGATTCTTCTCCTGCATTCAGTCTTGCTGGAGTTGTGGAGCTGCAGGATGATTTATACACATGGGCTCGTGATCAGGTGCAGGTCACAGCTGTGGTGGCAGCTTTGGCCCTGGCCTCCTGTCCCACAGCTCGGGTTGTTCCCTGGTTGTTCCCGGGTTGTTCCCTGGGTTGTTCCCTGGATATTCCCTGGGTTGTTCCCTGGATATTCCCTGGGTTGTTCCCTGGATGTTCCCCGGGATGTTCCCTGGATGTTCCCCGGATGTTCCCCAGGATGTTCCCCGGGTTGTTCCCCGGGATGTTCCCTGGATGTTCCCTGGGTGTTCCCCGGGTTGTTCCCTGGATGTTCCCCGGGTTGTTCCCCGGGTTGTTCCCCTGGATGTTCCCTGGATGTTCCCTGGATGTTCCCCAGGTTGTTCCCCGGGTTGTTCCCTGGATGTTCCCTGGATGTTCCCTGGGATGTTCCCTGGGTGTTCCCTGGATCCTTCCCTGGATGTTCCCTGGATGTTCCCCGGGTTGTCCCTGGTTGTTCCCCGGGTTGTCCCTGGTTGTTCCCCGGGTTGTTCCCCGGGATGTTCCCTGGATGTTCCCTGGCTGTTCCCTGGGTCGTTCCCTGGATGTTCCCTGGGTCGTTCCCTGGATGTTCCCTGTGTTGTTCCCTGGATGTTCCCCGGGTTGTTCCCTGGATGTTCCCTGGGTTGTTCCCTGGATGTTCCCTGGATGTTCCCTGGGTTGTTCCTGGCTGCAGGGGCTGTGCACCTTCTGGAGCAGCAGTGCTGCTGCTTTCATTCTTCCTGCTGGCTTAGGCAAAGGCTGAATCTGGCCCATAATCAGAGAAAAAAAAGGGTTCTTTAGGAGTAAAAGTGAACTAAAGAACCAGCTATTGTTCACACATCCACATTTAACAAATAGACAGTACGATAATTTGGTTTACTCAAGAGGACTAATAATGAACAAGGCCCATACATTTCAAAGAGACTTGTTATATAAATTTCCTGACCAAACTAATATCTTTGCTGCTTAAAGCATTTTTTATAGTTTACTACTACTTTGTCTCTATTTCTTTTCAGGATAGAAAAATCACCAGAGCTCAGGTGGGAGGCTATGCAGTAATGTGTTTGTAATCAACGTGTTAGTTAATCAGCCATGATTTATTAATGATGAATTAATTATACCTGATTGTGCAGTTCTGCTGCCTAAATGGAGCTTTAAAGGAGTTATTTTATTAATCATCATTGTCTAATTGCAGACATTTACAGAAAGATTGCTAATTAAATATGCAACCATATGCAAAACAAGTAAGGCTGCTGAGGGTGGCAAGAAAAAGAGCACTTATTTTCTGAGGAGCAACTTTATTCTCATGAAATATTGCGTAGCTGACCTGGTGATCCTAATTATTCACTAAGATTTATTTTAATGTATTGCACATTCAGTTAATAGTAAAGGAAATCAACTGTGACAAATTCTGTCTTCCCCTATAAAAAAGTAGGTTGTGCAAACTTAAAGTAATATTATTTAGAACTTGTGTGGCCTTGTTTCACATCTTTTTTGCAAAGGATTTATTTAGTGTTTGTGGTGCAGAGGATTTGCAGAACTGTTTTGTGCTGCTCTCTTAATTAAAAGACTGGTGGCATAGAGATGTGTTGAACCAAGAGCAAATTACGAGGAGGGAAACACAATTCCAAAAATTCCTGTGCACTTGAGTGTTATTTATTGGGAGAGTGTCCAACAGAAGCTCCAGGCCACTCTAAGGCCAGAGGAAATCCATGGCTGGATCCAGCAGCCCAGACATGAACATTTAAATGCCCTTTTGCTTATTTTGCTCCTTTGGTGTGTGCCTCTGCAGAGGCATAGCTCATATAGGGGCCAGGAGGAAGGAGGCAAACCAGGAAACTTCAGTGAGCAACAGAAACCACACAAATTTACTGCCGTGAAAATGAATGTAGAGCTAAAAGGGATGTAAAGAAAATGGGAATAATGCAATAAGCCATTTAACAGGTTTGCTCAAAGGAGGCGTGAAAATACTTTGCATTTCTTTAGCATTATTTAGATGAGAATAGACAGAAAACATACATTAAAGGTTGTTATTAAATTTGGAAAGTTTTCCAAGAAGGAGAAATTATAAAGACTTCATGAATGTGCACACAGCAAGAGGTCATAGAAAGGAGCCATGTGTTCCATAAGGGATGGGAAGGGAACTTAGCAACAGATGAGGCAGTTATTTCTGGGAAAGGAGAGATTTCTTTGTCTCAGTATTCATCAGAGTGACAGGGAAACATGCTGGGAACAGAGGGAACCTTCCCAGAATTAAAGAAAATACCCAAAACCTAAATTAAAATAAAGGGTGATGCTTGGTCAGGTAGAAATTAAATTAGTTCAATTAAAAACTGGAAAAACTGCCAATTAAGCACATTTTATTTTCACATCTATTTTTTCCCCCCAAGGAGTAAATCTGTCTTGAAATTAATTAAGAGACTTAAACAAAAACACAGACCTAGGGATTTTTCTCAATTGCTGAGTCACTGTCCTTTTATTTCCTGAAGTTTACTGCAAACCATAAATAAAAATTTCCAAACAATGGGAAGGTGGAAGAGCAAATCCCAGGATATGACCAGATAGTCAATGGTGTGTATGGGTTTTTTCCTAGGAAGTTGGTTTTAGACTAAGACATTTAGATCGAATGTCTAAAGCAAAATATGAAGAAAAGAAACATTTCTAACTCTATTGGTTTATTTGTGTACTTTGACTTGGGTTTTCCCTCACTGATTGGGAAAGAAGCCTATTCCTTGGGTTTTAATGTTGTGATTTATATAAGGCCAAGGTTTATTCACATTGCAGTGTTCTGTGACTTTTTTGGTGATACACCCAAACCAGGAAACTGCTTTCCTGTATGTCATTTTTGTCCTGGTAAGAGTTACAGATAGGTAAAGTACATCAGGCAAACCCAAGGAAAATTGTGCAGAACATTTGTAGGGTTGTGAAGAGGCAGGGGTTGTGAGGAGGAGCAGGGGTGGAATGCCTCTGTGGAAACTGCAATGTGAGCACCTTTCCAACCTTGCAAAGCCAGTTTGGATGCTGTGGGGTCAGGCTGGGAGGTGCCAGGCCTGACAAGGGATAATGGGGATTATAGTGGAGCTGGAGCAGGGTGTGAGGTGCAGCAGAGCCAGGAACCTGAGTCTGACTTCAAATGTTCTTTACTGACCTTTGCTGTGCTTTGGAGCCAAACCAAAGGGGGCTGAGCAGAGTGCCCATCTTACCAAGGTGGGAAATTCCAGCTGGAATTCTTGATTTTTTTTCTGTTTCAGAAAGCTTCCTTTCTCCATAGTTAGTTATGGCTGTAAACAAAAATAAATTAGAAATCTCCATGACTGAAATAATTTCAGTCACCCTTGTTTGGGAAGAAATGGCTCAGTCCTGAACAATATAATTCTGTTTTAAGAACAAAATTTTGGGCTTTATTGTGTTTACATGTAGCAGCTTTCTAACTATGTGTCTGGTTGACTTCCACACTTAACATCACAGCCTCTCTTCTTAACTGTATTTTTAAGGATTATGGGCATTAAAACTTTCAGAAACCTTTCAGCAGTCAGTTAATAGCAAAAATGAACAAAGTACCCTCTTAATAACAAACTACAGGCAGTTTTTAATAAAGTTACAATTTCAGCAGAAAAAAAAATGTAGATTAAAAGGAAACACCTGCTCCTGTAAATTACTATGCTGCAGGTACCAACCCAGGAGACTCTGCAGATGGTTCTGTATTTGCAAACCTGACCTCAGCACCCCTTCATCAATCTCCCACTGATTGATTCTCTCCAGAGCAGAACACTCCATATCCCAAGGTACTAGAAGACACCTTGGAATTAAATTAGTTCCAGACAGAATACCAGTTAATTGGTATTTCTGTTTCATTTTGGAAGTTCTTAACAAAGGATTTGATTGTCTTGTCAAGCACCAGCACTGACTGAAGAACAGCACAGCCAGTTCCAGGAAGAGCTCCAAAGAGAACTGTATGTAGGGAGGTGGTTTTTGCTTCATTCCTGGCTGATTTGGAATGTGGATTAAGTTTACTATGCTCTAGGATTTTGGGATGGGCAAAAACAAAGTGTGATCATGATTCTTAGAAGAGTACAATATGAATTCAATGCTTCTGTTTGGCTTTCCTGCCAGCCAAGGAAAAGCAGGAGATACCTTAAGTTCTGTGTGTTTGTTTCCTCTCCTCAGTTGTTTTCAGGCATCTTGTTCTTTTAGTGAGAGCTGACACTGGTTGTGGCATCTTTCCTTAACTAGGAGAAGTTTTCTTACATGGTTCTAACTGGGCCTGTGCAAAGGCCTTGTGCAATTTATTGAAATCTTTTTGCTTTGGGGGAGAAAACATGAACACCCTGTCTGGAAAAGAGCCTTGCTGGAAAAAGCAGAGACAAGCTCGTGTCCCCTGTGCAGTCATACATACATGCTCCTGTTTTGTCACCCATATTCCTCAACCTAGTGTTGGACTTTAAAAGCATCCCTAATTCTTCAAACTGACAGCACTTTCATCAGAGGCACATTTTTCAGTGAGTCTCAATTACACAGGCATAATTATTACTGTGCTCAGACTGGTTTTTATTCTAAACTGTAAGGAAAAAAAAAAGTAATACATATATTTTTGCTTCTCAATTATAAGTAAATAAGGCCAGCTGCAACAGAAACAGAGCTGCATTCCTGCATTTTTTGCAGGAATTAAAGTCCATGAGTAGTTAATGATACATCATAAACCATGATGAATGCAATTGAATAAGAATGATTGTGTAATTTATTTTGTATGGAAAGAAGGGAACTTGTATAACAGCAGTGCCTGAAAATACTTTTGTAAAAATTATTAGAACTCTTAATTTAAAATTTCCACTGTGATAATAATTAAGGTCCACTAAGACCTTAATTTCAGACCACTAAGACTAATAATTTACTTTCCCATCCTCAAGTTTGTAGAATTCAGAAGAAAACTCCACTGAAATCTGATAGAATACTGACTTTCAAGACTCTTGAAGTCCTGAAATAATAAGGAATTAAGAGAAACAAATTTCTTCATGGGAGAAAAAAGCAAACACCTTTAGATATCAAATGCTCAGTCCTTTTGCTGTGTGCATGCAGTGCAGTGAGATTTTTGCTCTCCTAGCCTTGGCTTATCACTTTATTCTGCGGCACCTGATGGGAAGCATTGTCCTTTGTGCATTGTGAGGCAGCATTAACTGTTAGCAGGCACATTAAGTGTTTCTTTATTCAAACTGCCTTTCCTGGTAGCTTTTAGAATACCCCTGTCGCATCCCATTCCTGGGAGCTCACAAATGTGCCATTGGGAGAGCTGAAAATCCAAACATCAAATGTTACCGTGTGCTTAACTAGAACATCTCAATCTTTTGGAGTTGCCTTTCTTTGCTGGGGAAACCTCTGCGGCGTCCTGCTGGCCGTGCAGACAAAAGAGCAGATGTGGAATGTGAGAGAGTGCGTGGGCACCCAGCTGCCTGGGCAGGGCACGCCCTGAGAGCCCCAAGAGTTCCTCCTGCATTTGGGGAGCAGTAATTGCAACATCAGCCCTTGGTGTAAACCCTCACCTAAAGTGACTGGGGGTTACTTCATTTGCATAACAGCTAAGTTATAACGTAAAAATAATGCAATAAAGTATTATAGTACAATAAAAGTACAATAAATTGAAGTGCAATAAAATTGTACAATAAAAGTACAATAAAATTGAAGTGAGATATATATATGTATAGATTCTATATTTTATATGTGTG
>WBNQ01046526.1:11631-30710 GCA_013401375.1 Spizella passerina
ATTCCATAATCTCTGAAAAGAGTGCTCAGAAACCACTTGAGTGGGCAAAGAAAGGAGACCTGAGCTCTTGAGGTCTCCCCACCAAAATTGCTCTTGATGAAGCCAGCCAGCTGCTCCTTAGACCCTCAGTGTCCTGGTGACACCTACCTAGGTCACATCAGGTGACAGGCAGGGCAGGGCTGGTGCTGGTGAGGTCTCCAGGTCACAGTGAAGCTGCTGGTTGAAATGTCACATTTTCCTCCCTGAGTGCAGAAGCTGGTCCCTGGCTCCAGGGCTGGTTCTGCCTTGCAGAGGGTGCAGCGTGTCCTTCACTCCTGACCTCCCTGCTCAAATTCCAAATTCCCATTCTGTCACTCAACTCACTCCTGACCTCCCTGCTCAAATTCCACATTCCTCATCCCTCACTGCTCTGAGTCATTCCCTCCCTGCTCTGTCTCTGGCCGTGAGCAGCACTCAGAGATGCACAATGAGTCACAGTTCAGAAAACAGGTGCCTGAATGGGGGCTGTCAAAAATAAATGTGCAGGACTTGATTCTTTAGGCGAGTTTTTGTTGTTATTAACTGCAGCTTGTCTCAGAAAAGCTGGATTGATGGACAATAGGCCATTTTTCCCCTTTTAGTTTTAAGATGGAGCTTAGCTGCAGCAAAGTGATGTCGTGCTTAATTCCTTCCAAATTAGTTTGCAACTGCTTGACAGATTTTGGGTGCATCATTATCCTTGCTGTGCATGGTTGAGAGAAATAAGGATCCCCATGCAGGGAAATATTAACAATATTTTACCAACCCTCATCTTTTTTGGGATTGTTCAGCCTGAAAAATAAAAAGGTTTTGGGTTGACCTAATTGTAGCCTTTCAGTACCTGAAGGGCCCACCAGGAAAGATCGAGAGAGATTTTACAAGGGCCTGGAGGGACAGGACACAGGGAATGGCTCCCACTGCCAGAAGGCAGGGATGGATGGGATATTGGGAACTGGGAATTGTTCTCTGGCAGGGTGGGCAGGCCCTGGCACAGGTGCCCAGAACAGCTGGGGCTGCCCCTGATCCCTGGCAGTGCCCAAGAGCAGGTTGGACATTGGGGCTGGGAGCTGCCTGGGACAGTGGAAAGTGTCCTTGCTCCCTGCAGGGTGTGAGATGAACTTTTTTTAAACCCAAAGATTCCATGATTCTGATTGTTTTCGGGGCAGGTTGACAATGGAAGGAAGGAGGCTCAGGGCTACATCCTATCCCAGCTCTCTGTGCTGTGGAACCAGGAGAGCAGAGGGGAGCAAGATGTGTGACCTTGAGGACCAAAATAAAAATTCCATGGAAAGGGAAGATTGTGCCCACAGGGACGCATAATGAGAGTTTCTGCTGCACACTCAGGGTTCATTAGTTGGAAAGGGCAGAGGAGGAGAGAGGGTCTTGCCTGGGGCTGAGAGATGAGCTAAATTCCTCTCCAAGTCCCTTCAGCTCTATGACTGAGAGCTATATAATGAACAGCTTCTGTTTCTTTCTATTTTATGACGTGCAGGAGACTCAGGGTGATTTGGGTACCACAACAGAGGCACTGTCAGAGCCTGAAATGCCTCTCAGGTGGTCGAGAACGAGGAGCAGAGAGGGGCACTTGGAGAACTGGAGGAGGCAGTGCTTGTGTTCAGGGAAGGAATTCAGAGTGTTGCTCTTCCAGTTGATCCAAAAGAGGGCTGAGATCCAAAAGAGAGCTGAGCTGTACAGCAGGGTAAAGCCCAGGGAGAGGGTTAAGGCACAGGAGAACTTGAGGCAGATGAATAAATTGAATTGTGAATGATTTGAGGTTAAAAGAAAGTTTCTGGTGGCAGAGTGGTGAAATCCAGACCAAGGGATCTGGAAAGGTCTTCCCAGAGGTGATGGCACAAGCTGAAAGTGTAACTGCTCCTAAAGCAGAGAACTGTGCTTTTATGTGCTATTGCCTGTGTTAGTGGAGGGCTGGATTTGGTGACCCCTGAGATGGATTTTCCAGCCTCCTGTTTCAGCAGGTTGGCTGGAGGATGATGAATGTGCTGCTGAGCATCCTCATGGGTTGGGAGGGACTCTAAAGGTCACATTTCCATGGTCTGCCATGGGCAGGAACACCTGCCACTGTCCCAGGTGGATCCCAGCCCCAATGTCCAACCTGGCCTTGGGCACTGCCAGGGATCCAGGGGCAGCCACAGCAAATCTGGGAATTCCAGCCCAGCCCCTGCCCACCCTCCCAGCCAGCAATTCCTTGCCAGGATCCCAGCCCAATCTCCCCTTTCCCAGTGGGAGCCATTCCCTGGCTCCTGTCCCTGCAGGCCTTGTCCCCAGTCCCTCTGCAGCTCTCCTGGAGCCTCTCCAGGCCCTGCCAGGGGCTCTGGGCTCTGCCTGGAGCCTTCCCTTCTCCAGGGGAACATCCCCAGCCCTGCCAGCCTGGCTCCAGAGCAGAGGGGCTCCAGCCCTGCAGCAGCTCCATGGCCATTAATCCATTGAAAACAAATACATTAAAAAGTATTAAAAATACAGTCTATTATTCAGTTGCTCCTTCACTGTCTTCCCTCCATCACTTCTCTGTGTGGTCCTTGCTGCCCATTCTGCTCAGTGCTGAGGGTGAGCACAAGAGCTCTCTGTAACCCAAGTGCCATCCTCCAAGCTCTGGAATTCAGCAGAACTGTTTCATTAACAGTAGAATAAGTAAAATACTTGAGTCTCTCCAAAAGAAAATCAGCTTTGTGCTGGCTTCTTGCTCCCCCCATAAAGCAGAAGTGCCTGAGCTCTATTCCTGCAGTTCCTTCTCCAAGCTCCCTCCATTGCCTCTGGCAGTTGAGTCTCTGGGATCCAGCACCAGGGTGTGCTTGTTTCCTTCTGGGAAAAGCTTTACTCTGAGTTGGGTCCCTTTGTTGGGGATGGGGAGATGAAGAATGCTGCTGTCGTAAAGCAGGCAGGCAGCAGCTTCCATCATCCAGCCTGTGCAGCATGTATTTATCTGCCTGGCACAGACCAACAAACACTGCTGCAATCGTTGCAGTAAATGGGAGATATAGAAAGTTTTAAGTTTCATTTTGCTTGCTGTTGTCTCCTTTTGTCTTTTTCATTGAGCAGCAGTAATTTAACAGCATGTTTGACTCCTGTTCAGGCTTTTTCATGGCTTGCATTGCATTGAGTTTCTGTTGAATATTTGAGTACTATGATGTAGTTTGATGCCTGATGGAAAAAGAACTAATTATTTCATTAACAGCAGAGTGGAATTTGTCCATACTAAACAAGAAAACAGAAAGCACTGAGTGTATAGTGTTTCTCAGCTTTTTTAGCTGGTCTGGAACAAAAGAAGAAACTCTCCTGAACCTGTACTCATTGGTGAACACTTGCATCCTAATCTGACTGTTATTGCAGCCCACAGTAGCACTGATCCTATGTACCTGTGTGTGGGGTTGGGGCCCAGCTGAGAACATACTTTAGTTTCTGGGCTGGGCTGTTGCATTTTGGCTTTCTAATGACATACTGAAGCTGGCTGTTGATCATTCAGGTAAAATCTTCACAAGAGTGCAATGGGAGATGGTCACAGACACTGAGGGTCAGCAAGGGATCCAGTCCTCTGCTCCTCCAGGGAGAAAGCTGACTGTCTATTATACATTAGAATCACAGATGGAAGGGGCCCTTAAAGCCCATCTAATTCCCCCTGCCTTGGACAAGGACACCTTCCACTAGACCAGGTTGCTTCAAGCTCCATCCAGCCTGGCCTTGAACACTTATTTTTGTTCTTGGGAAAATGTTCTTTACTGTGTTAATGCACAGAGTGCTGTTGAGGGGGTACATGGACTTAAATTGTGGAAATAGAATTTGGAGTATCGAGTGGCCGTGGTGGTGCGTGCTGATATCAGTGACAGGCTGCTGATGGGGTCGATGGAACAAACCCTCAGTCCTGTTGATTACATAAGCTGCTCCTTTGTTATTGAATTTAGGGAGAAATATAAGCCTTGTGTAGTGCTTGACTTTTTAATAGCCTGATTTTTATTAAGTGAATGTGTTTTCTTGTGATGACTCGTGTTTTGATTGTTGCTGACAGTGGTTTTAGCTTTGCTGGCTGTGTGCTGGAAATCTGCCCAGCACAGCAGTGTGGTTCATGGTGGTTCATGCCCTGGGGCTTGTAGGAGCTGGAGGAGTGATGCTGGGGGAGGAGGGAGGGTGTAACACGTTGTTTAACATTTGTTTTCTCCCGCTGTTTGCCCTGCTGCAGACTGTACCAAAGCCCATCGCGCTGGAGCCCTGCTTTGGGAACAAAGCTGCCGTTCTCTCCGTCTTCGTGAGGCTGCCTCGAGGGCTCGGGGGTATTCCACCACCAGGACAGTCAGGTGAGCATTGCTGTTGTCTCTGGTGGCTTGGCATTAACTCTGGACTCCTTCCCCAGCCTTACAGGCTCACCTTTCCTGGTCCCACAGAAGCTGCCGTAGCCACAGTTCAGCTTGGGATGTGCTCGAGGTATTTTAGGCTCCCTGGTCTGGGCCCTGCTGGCTTCCAGCATGAGTTCTGAGCTAATTACTAAGGTCAATTGATGGATGAACATATGATATTGGACTATGCTTTAATTAACAGCTGGGTGGGGGAAAGAGGGATCAGGTACAGCCATGTTTGCAGTAGTTACCTGTGAAGGTAACCTGTCACTTGGCCTATCCAATTTAGTTCCCAGCTCCATTTGCAGGGGAACATCAACTCACAGAATCATGGAAAGGTTTGAGTTTGAAGGGACCTTAAAGATCATCCAGTTCCACCCCCTGCCATGGGCAGGGACACCTTCCACTATCCCAGGTTGCTGCAAACCACAGAGCAGCCACAGAGCAACTTGTGCCAGGGCCTACCCCACCTCACAGGGAAGAATATCCTATCTAACCCTGTCCTCTATCAGTCTGAAACCATTCCCCCTTGTCCTGTCACTGCAAGTCCTTTCAGAGCATCTCTGCCCTCCTCCTAGGAGCTCTGGACAAAGAGCTTTTCCCCACCCAGCCTTGTTCTCTAACCCCTTCAGACCCAAACCTGGTGTCAGGGCACTGGGTCATCATCTCCTGGGCAGTGTGGGATTTAACTGGGGTTCCCCAGTACCCAGTGAGCCTGGTGAAGCTAAGGCTTTGGGAAAAGAGTTAGCAGGGTTTGAATTGGATGGTTTGGTGTTGAGCTAAGTCCCAGATGTGGTTTGTCTGTGAATAGAGCAGGGAGGCCCTGGTGCAGGGCACCCAGAGCAGCTGTGGCTGCCCCATGTCTAGAATCTTCCAGGCCAGGCTGGACAGAGCTTGGAGCACCCTGGGATAGTGGGATGTGTCCCTGCCCATGGCAGGGGGTGGAACTGGATGGGCTGTAGGGTGCCTTTGAACCCAAACCGTTCCTTGACTCCCTGATCTGCCATGAGGAGGTTGCAGAGGTGATGTATCCACGGGAAGGGCAGTGAAACCTCAGCCCGCTTTTGCTTTCAGGTTTATTGTAGTCCATCTACTGATGCAGGGAAAGACACCTTCAATGTTAAGGATTGAGGCTTCCACACAGAGTTTTATATCCACTAATACCCACCCTTATTGCTTCTTTTCCTCCTGCTGTTGCTTCTAATTAAACATGCAGTATTTCAGCTCCTTTCAGAATATTGGCTGGATGTTTAATTATTGGGCCACAACACTTTTCTAGTTTATTAAAAAATTCTACACCCTTTGTGGCCTGGAGGGGTTTTCTGAGCTCTTTCTGCAGGTTTGTTGCTGTGGCTGTTGTGGTGATGTTTGTTCTGTGCCAGGTCTCGCCGTGGCCAGTGCTCTGGTGGACATTTCACAACAGATGCCAATTGCCTACAAAGAGAAGTCAGGCGCCGTCCGGAATCGGAAGCAGCAGCCCCCTGCACAGCCAGGAACCTGTATTTGATGCATGGACATCAGAAACTGTCTAGAGTTTTAAACACAATGGAAAAGTAATACCAAGGAGGAGGAAGATTTCCAAGTCGTGTCCCAAGAGACTAGAAGCACCCGGAAAAAACCACAACTTCCTTGAACCCAGTTTTTTCTCTCATCTACGTGCTAGTTGGCTTTATTTGACAACTGCTCCACTTAAGTTTTACTGACACATGGCTTCAGATTGCTCCTTTGTTTTCTTCAAGTTTAAAGCAGAATGGTTTCGTTGCAGGTGCGGTGAGGTCCGGCGCCGCCACTCCTGGTCAGTGTAAATACAACAGTAGTCCAATGAATGACACTCAGGTTTCTACATGGAAAGTGCTTTGTAGTTCATGTATTTATCAAACTGTACAAAAAGAAAAAGATCCAGTGTTTACAGGTGTCAGCTCTCAACACATAAACACTACTATTAATCTTCAAAGCATCTTCATTCTTTGTTTTCATTTAATATTTAATTGTTCCCTCATTATTTCAGTGGAACTCTCTTCCAGGCACAGCCTTTTTGTAGTCATCATGGTCCAGGAATGCAAAAGCTGGGATGGTTTAAAGGTTGATGTTGCTCAGACCACTGAGAGTGGAAATTTCACTGAGAGTGAAATAACTGGAAAGTTGGATGTTGCTTTGGAAAGACTCAGTGTTTACATAGTCTTAACCTGCTTGGAGTACACCACACACAAGTGCCTAGACGTGAACAGATCTAGGGAGTGAGGAGACTGCTACACACACTGCTTTTTAACACAATTAAATTCCTTTAAAGGTATATATACTCACATCTAGAGTCACCCAAGGCACTCTGTATCCTCTGTCCCATGCAGTCAGAGGAAAATCGCATTTTCGTGACCAACCAAATGCTCGCCCAGGTGCAAATACCTGCAAGGCACGTAGAGTTTCAGTATCCCATAAGAAAACTCCTGGTTTCACCAGCATTTTCATAGAAGCAGTCTGTGTTCCAGGTCAGACACATCACATTTTTCTGATTTTGCCTCTTTCCTCCCCCTTCCCTCCTGCCATCCTCTGGATGAGAGCTGAGCTTGGAGGCATTGCTCCCCAGTGGTTGTGGTTTGCTCCATCTTCTTACAGGGTGTAAAAAGCAACGCTCCAGGTGCCAGGGCACTTGAGGATGAAGTTAAAAAAGAACTTCAAATAAAAATCAAGCAGAGCAGCTTTGTTTTGCCACAGGTTTGAGTTCCCCATGATGAGATCCTGGTATTTCCTGTGTGGCTTGAGCTCTGTTAGAGGTTGAAGAAGTCGCTGGTTGGTGAAAGGATGAGACTTGCAAACAGCAAAGAGAAGATTTGGTGTTTAAGGGGTGCATCAAACCATCTGAACTGCTCTGCCAAGCTGGGATTGTGGTTTGAGGCTCCAGGCTGGACTGAGGCCCCCATCTGTGTGTGGTGGTGTCCAGTGTGTCCCTGGAATGTGGCACACGGTCTGGGGGGGCTGCAGTGGTGGGAAGGTGTCAGTGAAGGCTCCAGATGAGGTGTGTGATTATGGCTCCATCAGTCATCGTGGGTCACCCAGGTCACTGAGCTGCTGTGGAGGACATCTGATATTTAATAATGGACAAGGAACTCATGAAGGGAAGTGCTCTTGGGTCTGGCCAGGCAGCACTTTTCCAAACTGAAACCCAAATAACTGCTCCTGTTTTGTGCGTGTTCTGGTGATCAGTCACGTGTCAGCCATTCATTTCTGGGGTGTTTTTTTCCTAACCATGTATTTTGAAGAAGCTCTTTGGAGCCTGGCAGCATTGCAATAAAGAGGTGAATTGCTGTGTGTGTCCAGACAGTGGTGATGGGAACAGCCTGATGGCTTAAGGACTGTGGTGGATGATAATTCTGATTTAATGTGTCATTCAACAAGTGCAATGGGACTGCAAAAAAATATTGGGACTGCAGAAAAATATTGGGAAAAAATGCATTATATATATAAATATATATAAATGCAACTGTTTATAAACGAGAAGTTTCAGTGCTCTGTGGGAAGAAGGAATTATGATCAGAAAGGGGTTGAGATTTGTCTTAGAATGAAGGGATTTAGGCAATTTAAGTTTTACCTGATGCACAGATTACCTCAGACAGATTCATCTCCTGATAATATTTTCTAACTTGCTCAGTGATAGGGTTAATCTGAACTGGAGAAATAAGACTGGACTAAAATCCTTCCCCTGTTACTGTGTATTTTCAGTCACGATGCACATCCTGATGTTTGCAGATTTCTTCTTGCTGTTTTTGGGAGGAGAGCTGCCAGCCCAGATAGTGAAAGCCCCTGGGCTTGGGTTTCCCTCTTCAGGACAGCTCTTGGGCAGGCACTTAAAGTTGTTGGGTTTTCCTGATCACAAACAGCTTTCAGGACCGTAGGCCTGGAGGGGTGATCGATTCTGACATTAATAAAAAGACATAAATACAGAGTTTGGGACGTTTTCTCACTCCTGGAGAGCTGACTGGGCTGTCTGGTCTGCAAAGCCTGCAATGTGCCAGGAGTGTGGCCAAAATGAGGTGTCAGATACTGAAAAAATGAGCAAAAACGATCAAAGTCAAGGTGTATCAGAACCAAAAAATGTAAATAGGGCAACAAGAGTTATTTACATAACTAAAAGGACTTGCTCCTTTAGGATGTAGCTGTACCCTGCATGTGATCTCCATCCTGATGAGGGAGAAGAGAATTCTCATACATAGCTCTGCTGCAGTTTCATCCCAGCTTAGAGGTAAACAGGGAAAAACATGGGAAAGCCTCGGGGAAGGAGGAATTGCTGGCAGTTTATCACCAGGCCAGTATCACAAGTGAAGGAATTTTGGGTTTATTTCATTTGGAGGAGAGGTGGGGGAGAAAGAACAACTTTATTTCATGGGAGAATCTGTAAATAAATGACAAATGGCACACAGATTTTGCACTTGTACATAAACTCTACAGTAACGTGCAGAACGTGGAGAGATTTAACGTGTATATAAATCAGAAAAAATATTGAATGTATTTTTGATGATTTTAAATTATGTATGAGTTTTGTCTTAATAACTCCTTCATCTGATCAGTAGTAGATAACTTTCCAGAGCTTTAAACACCAGATTATATCGTGAAATCTTGCAAAGCAGGGAGGCATAACTTGACTTTTGTGTGTTCAAATGTATTTCACTTAAATGTAGAAACCAAGTTAAATGATGGTTTTTCCATTTGAAAGGGGGAAAAGCAACATTTGGGTACAAGTAATAAAGGTCCTTGAAGTGGTCACTACATGGAGGATTAAGTCAGTAGTTTAAGGCCTTTGTTACTAAAATTGTGGCAGCGTTTCCATTCAAAATCACTATTTTCAGGTGTTTATGACTGGCTGAAATTCAGCATTTGACATCTCGACCCTCAGAAGATTTTCATTCTCTGAGAAGAGCCTTTAAAAAATTAGAAATGAAATTTCAGAACTGTTGGAGCCCTTTTCTTCGAGAAAACAATGGTGCCAGTGGATCTCCAAATAACACCTTTTTTTTTAAATTCACCATTTTCCATGGTTTTTAGCCCAGAATTTTCTCTGGGCAGGTGTAGCATGACCTTGCCACTCTCTGGCTCAATATTTTGGATACAAGAATATTTATGAGACACAACTTTTCAGTTGTTACTATCACTTTCCCTGGGCTTAAAACGCACTGTATGGAAATTACCAAAATAAAGCTACTTATGATGGGAAATGCCTGTGATGAACATCAAGCCATGGCATGTAGCGTCCCAAATTCAGGGTGTGGAACCATGGACAGCCTCTGCTGGCAGATCCACCCTCCTGAGGGTGCTTTGTGTCCTCCTTGGAGGGTGCCCAGGAGCTCCAGCTCTGTGCAGGAACGTGCCCCAGGTGCCCAGGCCCTGCTGGGGTTTGTGGGGTGCTGCAAATGGCACTGAGCCTGCTGGGGTTTGTGGGGTGCTGCAAATGGCACTGAGCCTGCTGGGGTTTGTGGGGTGCTGCAAATGGCACTCCTGCTGGCCCTGCAGGAGCTGAAAGGAGCCATTGAGGCTGAAACCAAACCTGGGGCCTTTTCCATATCCCTGGGGCCTTCTCCATACCCCTGGGGCTCCAGTGCCATGGGCTGGGCTGCCCCTGTCCTTTGCTGCTCCAGCTGTTCCAGCTGCTTTTCCTTCTCCAGGAGACCCTGAGCTGGGGACAGGCACCAGCTGCATCCAGAGCCCTCAGCCCCTTCCCATGGGAAACTGGGATTTATTGATATTAACTGGGATTTATTGATAATTGCTGGGATTTATTGATATTAACTGGGATTTATTGATATTAAGCTCTGTGAAAGACAGCAGCCAGCAGGCTCGGTGTGCCCAGGGCAGCCCCTGAGCCCCTCCTGGGTTTCTCCATCTGGGAACACCCAGGGGAGGAGAAGGGGCTGCCCTGGCAGAGCCCCTGGAGCTGCAGGACAGGGGACAGGGCTGGGATGGGACGGGAGGGAAGGGATGGCTCGGGGTGTGCGCCTCAGTTTTGGGTGTGTTCTTTGCAATTTTAGACAAATTCCTGCTTTTTCTGTTGGTGGCTGCTGAAACAAGCTGAGTTTCCATGCCAGGACTACTACAGTATGTGTATCTGCTGATTTTCTCTGCATCAGGGCAGGTTTTGTTCAGTCTGTTTCTTTGTTCACACAGACGATTTGTGTGCGTCTTCCAGGTACTAGAATTCTTTAGACATTTCCTCTCCATTTAGTATTGATTCCACAAACCTCACCAGTAGGAAAACAGAGAAAAATAACAATTGTCGCAGAGTGTATCACATGTCAGTCCATTTAAAAAAAAAAAAGAAAAAAAAGAAAAAAAAAGAGTTTTATATTACTCTGAAATTTGTGCACAATAAATGTTCTTTAAACTAAGATCCTTGAATTAATTGTATTCTGGATTTTTTTCCCCTCTTTGTTCTGTAATTATTTATGATTCTTATCTGTGTTCAGACTTGAGCTTAGTTTGTTAATATGTATAATTTAGCATTTATTGCATTCATATGTAAATAGGAGCAAGTATTGTAAACTATTTCATTGCTGGGGTTGTGGGTGTTATACATACACACATTTAGGATTGCAGTTTTTTGGTATAATTTTTTGTATTGTAAAATAACAGCTAATTTAAAGCCGGAATGAGAAAATTCTTGGGAGGTCTGTGCATTTTAAATACAAATGTGAAGTACATGTATATAAATAAAGGTAAATAATGCAAATCTTTCCTCTGAAATAAAAAGTAGATGATCTGGTTAAAATTTCCCTCTTATTTATTTTCTTAATAAAATAAAAGGGCGGGGGAATAATTCAAAGTGTTTTGAAGGCTTCTGGCTGAGGTGAAGGTGAGTTTCTGTTGTGCTGGGGGTGTCACTGGGCTCCTGGCAGTGCTGGATTTGGGAGGAGAAAGGAGGGACGTGTCCTCTGGATGGGAAATGGATGGATGTAATTCAAAGAGTTAAATCTGTAGATTTTAAAGACAGAGACAGTCACTAAATAGGTTCCATTTCTACCCTCAGGTTCACTTTCCCCCAGGTGCCCCTCGGGGGGAAGAACCTTTCCTGACCTCCAGCCTGACCCTGCTCCAGGCGTTCCCTGTCCCTGTCACAGAGAGCAGAAATCAGAGCTGCCCCTCCTGACATAACCTCCACAGGGATATAAAATCTCAGCCCCTTCCCTTCTTACTCTCACCAATAATTTTTGTCCAGTAAATTTCTTGTTTAAATCCAAATAGGAAAAGCTCTCCCCCATGGAAACTGTATCACCAGTTTTGCTGATGATTTATCGAGTGTTGGCACCAGCTGTTATTCCAGACACACACAACAGCTGGAGAGGGAGGCAGAGGTGGCTGCTCCTCTCCCACCCCTGTGCATCAGGACATCTCCCACCACAGGGACTTAGCTGTGGTTTGTTGGCTGCTGCAAGGCCCCTGCCCTTCACAAAAGCTTGCAGTTTGGTGAAATAACTCTAGTACTAAAAACTGCCTGTCTCATGGTTATTCAGGCACTGGGGAAGTGGCACTATTAGTGACAATAAACATCTTGCTGTGAAAAGATCAGCTGGAATTTTTGACTGACAGACTCTCCACTTTACAAACTACAAAAGCTGCACCAGACTTTCACAAAGCAAAAGTCTTCTGCACATTCCCTAGAAATTTGTGGGGCTTCTCCCCAAAGTTGGGACATCAATTTTGTGGTTACTCTCTCAAGGACTGAGTGGAAGGACTCTGTGTACTCTATGGGTGGTAAGTTCCACTGACTCCTGTTCTCTGCTGTGCCTTTGCGAGTTTTAATGCATATAGCTATAATATATAACTATATATTTAATATATAACAATAACCTCAATGTTGTGCACTGTTTTATGTAATCTCTCAGCAGTTCTCTTGGTTTGTACTGTGCAGGAACTGTTCAAGGCCTTTTGTCTGTTACCTCCTGTCTGCTCAGTAAATAACACATTTTATAATAGCCCTAATCAGCAGCCTTAGGATCTCTCGAGCCAGAGGATTGAGGTGCAGGTCACCTAAGCAGAGCTGCTGCCAAGAGCCTGTGCCTGAGGCAGGGCTTGTCTCAAGCTGTCACTTGATCTGTGACACCCCGGCAGCCGCGCTCGAGCCCTGCCGGGACGCAATCCGCTGCTCCCCATTTATTTTTATGTCACTCTCCAACTTTGGAATTAAGCACTGCTGGGATGAAGCAGAGTTGAACCTGACATTTATGAGCCGTGAGGGTTTCAGCCACAGTCGCCTCCGAAGGCTGTTGTGCTGCTTCATTCCATGGCATTAAACGGGGATGCAGGAGCCCAATTCCAGCAATTGCTGCAGAGCTGAGCAGGGGATGCCAGGCTGACAGCACAGCGTGGGGTGTCCAGACTTGAAATGAAATGGGCAGGGGGTAGTGGTTTTAGAGCTGCTTTAAATTTATTTTGGACAGCAGGAAAAACCACAGAGGGCTGGAGCCATTTTTCATCCCTGCTCTGATTTTTCTAGTGTTGTAGAAAAGAAAAGAGGCTGGAAGAGAAAGAACATGGAGGTTTTCCAAGGCTTTTGTCCATCCAGGATGATGGTCTTTGTCTTTAGCTGTCATTAATGAATGGTTTTGGGTAAGGAGCCAGAGAGAAATTTCAGGTCCAGTTTTCTTTCCACAAACCTTAAATATCAACCACTCAGAGCAAGAAGGGACTTTAAGTCTTTTTGAAAACCAATTTAACTCCCCCAGAAATCCTGGAGTGGAGACTGGGTGGAAGAAACCCCCAGGAAAAGTGGCGTTGGGGCAGCTCTTGGGTAGTTCCACGTGGCTGGTTGGTGGTAAATCATCTACAACATGGCAGAAACACCATTTCTTTTTTCCCCATTGATGGGAAGAGAGGAGGAAGAGAGTTGTACAAAAGAGCCAGAGCTCCATAGCCAATTGCCATTGGGAAAAAAGAATTAGGAGATGCTTGAATTTCTCCTTGGGGTTTTTGTTTTCTGAAGTGATCAAGCAGCAAAGCAGGGATTGCAGGGGCAGAATGGTACCACTGAGATCTTGCCAAAGGCATGAGGTGGGGGGAGATTTTCTAATGAGGTGAGAGCAGCTGCTGGTGATTTTCCTGGCTGGTAATGAGGCTGCTGGACCCAGGTGTCAGCATCACTGGAGGTGGGCTGAGCTCCTCACGTTCCCCATTGCAGGGTGGCTGGGAACAGCAGCACATCCCAGACTGCGTCAGAGTCCCAACACCCTTGGCCACAGGATTTGGGGACACCATTGCCACCCTATGGAAGCTCTGAGGAAGGTACCTGATGTCCTACAGGCACCTCTTCTCCTTGGTGGCTCCTGAGACTCAGTGACAAGCTTGGGATTTGGGATCTGCACTAGAGAAATCTGCCCCACAAACAAAGAACAAGATCTCAGGGCTCAAACTGCCCCGGAATTGATGTTTTTCATTGGCATGTAGGGCTGGGACAAGGGGGAATGGCTTCCAACTGCCACAGGGCAGGGATGGATGGGATATTGGGAATAAATTCTCCCCTGTGACAGTGTAAGGCCCTGGCACAGGTGCCCAGAGCAGCTGTGGCTGCCCCTGCATCCCTGGCAGTGCCCCAGGCCAGGCTGGACATCGGGGCTGGAGCACCCTGGGATGGTGGCAGGGGTGGAATTGAATTGTCTTTACAGCCCCTTCCAACTCAAACTATTCCATGAGTCTATGATCAGCTGCAGGATCAGGCCCTTCCTTCCTCCTCCTCTCTGTGTTCCTGGGCTGCATGCATCATTCAGAAACCACATCTGCAGGGAATTTAGCCAAAAAAACCACTGACTGGGCCACTTTGGCTCTAGCAAGAAGTACAGCACCTTTCCCCTCTTTATTTCCCTGCTGCTGACAAGAAGCCCAGGTGCAGCTCCACAAACCTGTGTGAGCAGGGGCTGTTTCTGATCTCCCCCTGCCATGGTGAGCAGAAATGCCATGGGAGGATGGGATTTAGTCTCTCCTGGTCCTCATGCTGACCCCTGAATTCAGTTTGGAAGCAGAACTTCACTGGGTAGGTCTGGATTGTGGTGGCTGACCATGAAGTACTGTCTGGATGGGGAACTGGAGCAGAGCTCAGACATGTCTGGATCCATCCATCCATCCATCCATCCATCCTTCCATCCATCCATCCATCCATCCATCCATCCATCCATCCATCCATCCATCCATCCATCCGTCCATCCATCCATCCATCCCACCTGCAGCTGGCTGTTTAGCAGCTCTGCCTTCCAGGCTGCAGCCACAATGAGCCTCCCACAGAGTGACTGGCAGGATCTCCATTGACATGTTCCCTGGGATCCTTGCTCCCACCAGAAATCATTTCCACTTCCCCTTAGAAAAAACTCCACAAAATTACTTGAACATTTTTCATGTCAGAGCTAATTCTGCAGCTTTTCCCTTTGCCAAACATCCACTATTTTTGCAGAAATTCAGTGTTTTAATAACCGAAGCAAGATGTCTCCATCCCTACCAGCATTTTAGCAGAGAGATCTGAACATGGAATGGTTTGGGCTGGAAGGGACTTTAAACACCATCTGGACTTTAAGCGCTCTCTTGCCATGGGCAGGGACTCCTTCCATTGGAGCAGGCTGCCCCAAGCTCTGTTTGTCCTGTCCTGGGGGCCACACAGGTGAGGTAAGAAAAGGTGAGACCTTTTCCCTGGGAATGTGGAAAAATTACTTCCTGTGCTCCTTCCCCGGTGTTTAATGTCTGGGGCTGGAGGAGGGAGTGGTGCTCAGTTTTGTTGTGGGCACAGCCAGCACCCCCAAACCATACCCAGACCCAGAGACAGGGAAGAACTGAGGCTCAGCCAAAGCCTCTTCCAGCCATTGGTGCTTCTGCAGCTCCAGAATCTCCTCACCCTAAATTTAGGGTGATTTCCAGGCTTTCTTGGAGCCAGGGGCTCTATGCCAGAGCAGGGCTGCTGCAGCCAGCCCCTGAGCTGAGCCCCACGTGCTGTCCCTGTGCAGAGCCTGGGGGGTCCCAGGGGGGAATCCTGAGAGCCCCTTGAATCCAGGACCCCCCAGAACCCCCTGCAGCTCCTCCAGCCCAGCTCTGGGTGATGACCCCAGAGCCAAACCTGCCCAGATTTCTCCCAAACCTTTGCAGTTTCGGGTTCAGCTGGAACCTCCACAGGAATTGTCCTTTGAGGCAGCAAAGCCCAGCCTGGGTGCTGTGGGGAGGGAAAAGGCTTTGAGGAGAGTCCAAGTCCTTCTCTAACCCTCAGGTTCTGCTCCTCAGCTGCATCCTCAGCTGCTCCATGCACACATGGAGGCAAACATGATTTATGGGAGGAAGAAGTGCAACATTTATGTGTTCAACCTTAAACTCACTTTAAGAATTGACTTGAATTTTACTCATTATTTTTATAAAAATTTTATGTACTTGTATTTTCAAATTTTTCCCCTACCCAGAATTGGCAAGAAAACATTCCATTTACCTCTAATCAATTTTCCTGTGATTTTTTTTTCAAGTTGTGAAGAATAGCTCACAGATGTTCATGGCATGAGCAGAAGCCTTCCTGGCTGGCATGACCCACCACCCTGCCTTCTCCTCCCTCTCCCTTCCTCCTGTGCCCAGCCCAGGGTGCAGCACCAGCCCTTCCCAGTTGTTTCCACTCTGTGGGACACTGGTGACATCCTGGCAGCAGTGGCTCCACAGGCCCCTAACTGCAGGTGCAATTATTCCCGTCCCTGCTGTATCTTGCACTGCTTCCCTCCTCCTGTGCTGGCCCCAGCTTTGGGCCAAACCTGCCCAGATTCCTCCCAAACCTTTGCAGGTTTCACCCCCCAAGGCTGCACAAACAGCCCCAGGAGTGGTGTGGGGACTCGTGTCTCCTTGCCTGATGACACTGGTGTCCCTCCATCTCAGCAGAGCTGGTTCTCACCTGTCACCTCTCCTTTCTGGGACCCGGGATTGGGGCTGGGGCTGGGAATGGGCGCGGCCCCGAGGCTGCCAGAGTTCCAGGAGCGTTGGGACAGCACTGCCAGGGATGCCCAGGTGGGATTTCAGGGGTTTGGGCAGGGCTGGGATGGCACTGGGTGATCCCTGTGGGTTCCTTCCATCTGAGGATACTCTAGGATTCCATGATTCCAGCCAAGCACGGCTCATCTGAGCCCCACCACCCTTCCAGCCCCCAGAGAACATCCCTCAGTTTCTTCCAGCTGCCCTTCCAGCAGAGGAGCAGAGCTCAGCAGCATCCAGGACAAGCCGACAGGCACAAGCTGGCACGGCAGGAGCAAGGGGTCAGGAAAATGCGTGTGTGCTTTATTCATGGATATGTTTGAATATTGACATGTACAGAAAAGGTAAGTACAAGTTTCACCCTTCCCCTCGAGCAGGGGCGCACAGGGGGTTCCTGCCCCAGCACCATCTCCCACCCCGGGTCTCCCTCCCAGCTCCTGCTCCCGCCTGGACAATGCTGGATGTGACGTGACAGGACAGGTATAAGTACACACACAATATTTCACAGGCTCTCAGGGCTGCCAAACACTGGGAGAAGTGCTGTGCAGCCAAAAAATAGAGTTCAGTGGCTACAGAAAGTCTGGCTGGTTCTTTAACTGTGGTTTTTTTCTTTATTTTTTCCCATGATTCTTCTTTGTGCTTATGGAAGTTGTCAGGAATGGAGTAATTCCTAAAAAAAATTGTCTCCCTTTCTGTCTCTTGGCTCGCTCAGTCTTTTGCCTTTACAAGCAGCTGCTATGACTTCTGTGGTTAATCAAGAGACTTAAAAATGAAGATCCATGGTTCACTTCACAGAATTCAGCAGAGATGGAATTTCATCCAAAAAAATTACTGACTTTTCACAAGGAAAAAGCAGTGGTCTGTGCACACATGTTGGTGGGTGGGAGGAGAGTCATCATGTTTGCTTCCTCCAGCAGAAAGGTTCAAAAGTCACCATTTTTTGCAGAGTTTGATTCATGAGCAGGCTTGGAGGGAGAATCAACATTAAATATTGGTGAAAAGAGTAAAATGATCAGAACAAAACCATGAAAGTTTGGGGAATTTTATTTTTGTTAATTCCCGCTCCTTCCTGCTGGGTGAGAGGCTCCTTGCTCTGTGCCTCACTCATTTCATCCCAAAGCATCCCTGAACCCCAAGGAACCCCCGGGAGGGCAGGACCTGGCCTGGGACAGGGCTTGGAGGACAGGACATGGAAACTGGGGATCTGCAGTGAGACAATTAGCATTGCAGAGCCTTTAAAGCAGGACAGCCCTGGGAGTGTCCAAGGCCAGGCTGGATGGGCTTGGGAAGCCTGGTCTGATGGAAGTGACCCTGCTCATGGCAGGGGGGCTGGAACAGGATGAGCTTTAAGGTCCCACCTGAGCCATTTCATGATCCTGTGATGTAAACCCTGGGGAGATGATGATGTCTCATTGAAATTACTAAAGTAGGTGCTGATGTGGGACATGGTACTGGGGTGAGGTAACCTCTGGAGGTCTCCATCCCATCCAGTCCTTGAGTAGGATTCTCCACACCTCTTTTTACAGCATACCAGTCTGAAGGGAGAGGTGAGGCATCCTGACCACCCAGAAAAACTCTCTCTGCTGAACGAGAAGGAAATGGCAAAGTGGCACTTCACCATCACTGACACTGCCATGTGAGAGACACAGGAGTGGGTGCTCCCGGGAAGGACCTGACACTTTTATCCCCATCCTGTGCAGATGCTGAGCCTGGGCACGACTGAAAGCTGGTGGAGACTGCTTTGATGTGTGGAAAGCAGAGCATGACTACAGGACTGGAAAGGAATGGGGCAGAAGCGTGCAATTCCCAGCATGACCTCGTGGTGCTGAGGTAGTTCCTTGCCTTGAAGGGCTGAGCAGTCAGGGTTTCATCACTCTCCACCTGCAGCTCTGGTTTTGACACAAGCTCAAGCTTTGTGTCACTTGGCATCTCGATACACTGCTGTCCTGGGTAAAGGGGAGACCTTCACAGCAGCTCTGTGCATGTCTGGGGTCACTTTGAAAGGATTTCCTGCCTGCAGCTCTCCCTCCTGGTCTGCTTTCCTGGTCAGAGTGAGCCCCTTGGCCATGAAGTTCTCACACACAGCCTTTGGCTCAGGGTGTGACTGTCACCCTGCACACGAGCCCTGGAGCTTGGTGTGTCCTTTGCACAGCCCTGAAAACCAGGTGCTACAGCCCTGAGCACCTCAGGGAGCAGCGCTTGGACAGGATGCAGCAGGAGGAGGATTTCTGCTCATGTCAGACACATCCACAGGTGTTCAGCTGAAAACCAGAGTGGTTTCTTGTTGGTGCAAGAGCCAAGGAAGTTGCTGCAGTTGCTTAGAAAATTTAAAGCAAGAAGCAATGGGAGAGGTTTTGCAGGAAATGGGAATACAAAGCAATGGACTTTGCTGTGTCGGATGCTTCCTAAGCCTTTCCATGCATTCAAATGCCAAGGAATTAATGATATTTATTATAAGAATAAACGGACTGCTGCAAAGGCCAGGCCTAAACACACTCAGGGGATTCTGGGGCTATTGCTCTTCCTCCCATGGCACTCAGCCTGGGTAAGCATTTATCCTGGGAAACCTTCTCACTCTTCCTTCCTGTCTTCTTTCCTGGCTTTTGTAAAGGGTTCAGCCCCCCAGAAGGGCACTGGGACTCCTCAGCTCACCTCCTCGAGGAAGGATGGGATGCTCAGGTAGCCCAGGGTCACACACCTGGATAAAGGTGCCCCAGGACACCAGAGAGACATTGATCCTCACTTTCCTCCCCT